>JAOXNN020000027.1:2721752-2738188 GCA_028571205.2 Hydropsyche betteni | reverse complement strand
ATTTTTATTATAAAAAATTCGTTTATGAGAGTTTTTCAATAGAGACGCTCGATTTTTTTTAGGTTATCTATCTATAGACGTCTATCAAATTTTTAATCAGTTGTTTAATATTAAATGTACGGAAAATCAACATGGAAGGTTGTAGCGTTGAACAACTTGTGCAAATCATCAAATTTTACTGTACATTTTAAAATCGATCGATTTTATTGAAAGACATTTTATGTATTGACATCATCAAATATTATCTTTTATTCATATTGTCCACAAATTTTTCGTAATCAAAGATCTGAATGATCTCAATACAAATACATAGTATCCCAAACTAAATGCACTTGGGCTTCGTATAACACGGTTAAATGGTTCCACAAAAACGTCGTGTAAATAAATCCATGTTATATGAGGTTTGAAGTTCATACAAAATAAGGGTTTTCGTTTCAAAAAAATTTCGATGTATGTAAAAAAGGGGTTTTTTTTTAAATAAACGAAATAGAAAACATACATTTACGTATTTATTTGATTGTTCTTACATTCAGTTAATTTTCCTTTAAGTCATCTAAATTTGCACATGCTAACAGTTCGGATGGCAAAAATTACTACTGAACAATACGTGAACCCTAAACTCGTTAAAATTTGATTAAAAATTTATTAATATAACCTCGAAACTACACGAGAAATTCACAAAAAAAAATGATAATTTACGCACTTATAATACATGAATTACGCGTGAAATTCATCTAGAATCTCAATTTAAGCACTTAAAATACATTTTTATTCATGTTAAAATGCAAATTTGTCAAAAAGATTTTTTATGTACCTAAATAAAACATTACCTAATTCATTTCTAATTGTTTTAAAATAGGTCACAATTCATTGACTATGCTATATTGAAGTGGTATCATACGATAGCATATTCAGATATTTTATTCATCAACGATCTAGTCAACTTCGATAGTATAATAATTGATTTTGTTTAGTTTTTTTAATGATAATATCAACACGAGCCTTGATTAGAATACCTATTAAGATTTTCGAATAAGTCATTCGATTATTTCTCGTATCATAACTCCATTTTAGTGTAGGCATATTTATAACCCTGATCGATGTGTGAAATTTATCATCGGGAATTCATTATAGAAACGAAGGGATGATTTATGTCAGAGCGATCGGGATCCGAGTTCGAACTCGTATGATGTTGCTCTTTGTGAATCTCGTTCTACAATAAAAGAATGAAAAAATACAATACACAATATAAATGATTCGAAAATGAAAATAAGTAAATATTGTGTTGTCGACCACCCAACAAGGAGATGTTCCTTTTATTGCCAAAATCGACGTTAGTTAGGTGGACCTTCGGATATTTCAAACGGTCGAAAAAAATATAAATGAACAAAAAGTGAATCTTTCGAAGCAAATGGATCGGATGTTTATTGGAACCATTCGATTTTACGAGATTATACAATATGCAAAAAATATTAAGCCTTGTTTCACACGATCCAAGGAGATTTCGTACCGCAATAAACATCGAGAACAAATAAAGTAAGATGTGGAAAAATGCGTGTTCGCAAAATTTGACGTTTTGTATTGCATAAAATATAATATAATGCATCGATGCTATAAATAATAATATGCAAAAGAATTTTTCGTCTTGCGAAATAAAATATCGTTATCGATTTGTATGTATTTTTAAATTTGTTAATATTGCTTTGTAAATTTATGCAAACTGATTTTGAGATAATTTTAATAAATGTTCGGCGAACTTTTGAGCTACACGTTATGTTCGATGTAAACGATTTTAAAATTTCGAAAATTCAACTAAATACCTACGAATCGAACAGGTTGAATGTAACTGAACGTGTGAACAATCGTTAGCCTTAAAGGAGAAAGTGATTGAGAAAATAATTTTATAAGAATTCTGCCGATTTTTTTACTCAATACACTACGATTTAAATATTTTTTTCGAAAAAAAATAATACATTCAAAATGCTTAATTGAACAATCACTGTTTAATTTTTTCATATAAGACAAGAATCGTAAAAAAATCTCATACCATTAGCAACGCCATCAACAAACAACAACCTATCGATTCCTTCTTTACAATTCCTCGAATTACCTATGACTTTTTCACATTATAAAACCACAATATCGCCACAAAAACCTGCAAAAGTCCAAGCATACCGATCCATTATTAAAATGCAATATATTTTGTGCGGCGCACAAAAACGACACTGGCAGTCTTTCAAAGCCACCTGTCCCACCGATTCTCATCGTTCCTTTTCTCGACCATCCCATGCTTTTATATTATACATGTCTTTATTCCAATGGCTTTTTTCCATACTTTTTGGGTGACCCGCCGATTGAGCCGTCCTGGCCTTCAGCGCGAAATCACAAAAGCCTCAAAGTCCGACGGTAAGGAGATCCACCTTATAGCCGTCAATAGAGTGATCTCTCGCGTGTCCTCTTTTCAACAATGGCCCCGGGGGGGTACCATTAATTATGAGGTCTTCCCTTCCTCCCCCCCTCTCGGGATTATTTATTGTTCGGTTTCGACAAATTTATGTTTTCCCTTTGTGGTTTGAAAATATTGTGGTCGTCTCCTCTCTCCTCCCGAGGATGCGCTTTTTTGATATATTTTTTTTGTTACGATTGCATTTGTCGTCTCCTTCTCGTCGATCGTCCGAGATTATTAAGTTTTTTTTGGTGTATTTTTGTTTTTTTCGGACGAGTTTTATTGTTTTCCGTCCCGCAGTTTAATTTCTTCATCAAAGATCCATTGAGATGTTTTTCGTGTACGTAAGGTACCAATCATCTTATTTTATGTCAATCACGTTTTAAAGAACACGTTATCGAAGGTATTAAAAATAAATGAAGATAAATTTTAACCTGAATCATACATAAAAAAAATCTTGTGAAATAATACCAATCATATCAATAAGACCCCTATAGACTCCTCAAGCATCGCAGGTGCCATTTTCGCAACACACATCATCACATACGATGGCATTCCTCGTCCTTTACATTAGATTGGACGCGAAAGCAGCGATCGAGAGAGCGGTTTTCGCGAAAGGTCGTCCTTTCCGCGAAGTTGAGGTAAACGCAAGTGAATAATGAGACTGAAGGCTCATCCAGGTAAGTCAGCGAACACCGCTCACTTCCGAGAAGCAGAGACCACCCCGACAACGGCAATTCCGATCGAACAGGGTCGGATTTAGAGAGGGTGGATTGTTAGTAAGCGTTTTCTGTTGGGCATTCGACGATCTATGTAGATTTTAAATGGATTTATTTGGGATTTAGTTGAAAAATGTGTTTGTTTTGAAGAAATGCGCGAGTAATTTATTTTCATTTTGAATTTATAAACTTTTAGTTCGACCCTGTTTATAATATGTGTAAATTTGAAGTGTTGTAAACTATCGATATAATATTTTATAATAATATCATAAACATAAAACATCAATTTTTAGTGTAATTTTATTTTTTATAATAATTATTTTAATAAAACCATTAATTATTTATATTAAAAAAATAATCGATTGATATTTTCAATGAAAATATTTTAATTACATAAAAAATGTATTTTTTAATAATATTTAAAAAAAAATAATTATTTCAAATAAGAGACATCTATCGATGAAAATTTTCTTCATAATTTTTCAATTACGAAATTCATCCAACTTATAAACAATCATTATTCAACCAAATAAAATAAAACCACAACCAAATTAAACCATATTCAAAAAAAAAAAAAACGAAAAAATCCCAATTTCACGCGCACACGCCGCATAAACAGATTTGTCCATATTCGTCCGCGGGGCTTACACATCGAACAATGCACACGCCGACCCGACGAGTCGGCCACCCTTTTTGATGTCGGATTTGAAGTACCCGGAGCGGAAGTTGTAGCCCGCGGACGTGCCATGACTGCGATCCTCCTCCGGCCCACATTGACGGTTCGGTATCACGTAATCACATCCTGAGACGTGCCGGCACGTTTGCTTCACCTGGTGTGCTCTGCGACGTACACAGTCTCGGCCAGATACAGGATTTACAAGGAGTTCGCGTACGGAATACGTAATCGGCGACAAGTTTACGTAGGGCGGGCGTCGTTGCGAGGCGCGCGCGCTTTTCGCGGGAAAAACGCGGTTTTTCCGCGTTTTTTCTCGGTTTTTTGCGATTGTGTTGGTTGATTTGTTTGTGTATGTGTTTTGTTGGGGTTTTAAAGTTTAAAAAAATGAAAAAAAGATTTTCGCCCAACGTGGGGCTCGAACCCACGACCCTGAGATTAAGAGTCTCATGCTCTACCGACTGAGCTAGCCGGGCTGGTGTCTAACGAGATAAAATTATCGTAATTGAGGTAATTTTCAACAAACTAGATTAAAAACAGTATTATTCTTCTGCAATATCACACAACTTGTAACATTTTAAATCTTGCAATTTTTTTCTATATCTTCAAGTACAACATTTCTAGTAATCTCTATAACCTACAAAAAAACATCGATTTCAATATTTTTATAATTTCGTGTATCATATTATAAACAAACCTACTTTTTCTAATGGACAAAAATTTTTACAGCCTTTGATCACTAGCGGTCTTTCTACTTCTTCTGATGGTATTTTAGAACTTATCTGGAAACCAGAAGATAAATAAAAAAAAATTCCAACAACACACAACATGAACAAATCCTTATCACATACTTTGACACTGTATTTCTTTGTTGTAACATCTTCGTATAATTCAAGTATTACAGCTTCACTAAATTCAGGTACGTGCCTTCTCCGAACACCAATTGCGGACAAAAAATCTGCAACTGTTGTCTCATGAGCTCCGTACAAAAACATTTTCACATTTTCGGGACTTATCGTACCATTAGATTTAGCTTTCCAATGATTAACCATTTGATTTATAAATCTACCTATAATTTATGAATATTTAAATATTAGTATTTTTATTAAAAATATATGTATATTTAAGTATAATTACCCATTTTTAAGCGTTTTAAGAGATTATTGCGAGTTCTGAATTCAAAGCCTGATTCTAGAAAACGATTTAATTTCGGAATAACTTTAATAATGCGTTCGCTTAATTCTAAGCCATAAAGTTCCTGGAAAAAATTGATTTGAATCGATTGATTTATAAAATAAACATACATATGTTAACATAATATGACTGTACCTGCGATTTGAATGTATTATACAATAACAATGCTTCTATAAATTTGGTTATTCTTAAACCGGTGATTTCATTCACCTCATCGATCATTTGTCTATTATCATCAAATAATTTCTTTCCTTCTCGACTAGATTGAACTCTCAAATATTCCTTAGAATACTTAGGACATGTATCGTATCCCTCTGTTACCTGAAAATTATATTGACTCATATAATATATTTCACAAAGACACATATCGAAAAACAATTTTTCAGATTATATACTCACAGCATCCGTAAGATAAGGATCATATAAAATTGGTATCGGTGACCAATTCAGATTGGGATTCCAATCCAATGGAGTTCCCTTAGGAGGCCACATACCAGCCAACGTGATAGCACAACTCATAAAAGTTCTAGGTACTAATGTACTTCTAGCAATAACCAAACCGTCAAAATACATATCTCCCAAAAACGAGTCGTACTTCTGACGAAGGTATTGACCTAGTTCGTATTGCTGCATTTTACCGATCTAAAATTGTGATTGATTATAATTTTTCATCTTTGTTGTAAGTTAAATTGTTTAGTCTTACGTTGGTAAGTTGGCCCATTCCATAAGGATAGTAGGTGTGGTTGAAATATTTGTCTTTAGGATATGGAATTACGGGGGTTCTTGCTCCATGACGGAAAATCTGAAATTAGAATGTACATTATTGTTATAATATGAAATTTGAGGTTATTATATAAGGTCACGTAGAACTAACGATCGTCAAAATTAAGTTAAAGGGTCAACATATCCATTTTGATATGAATATAATGTTTTTTTATTATTATTGAAACCCGAAATTTGTTTTATCATTGCGATATATATTATGGAGAAAATCATGAAGAAAAATTGTAAATAAATAGAAATTAGCTCTAAATTAAAAAAATCGAAACCATCTTTAACTAAATGATCTCATTGTTAGGTTATTTATTCGAGGATCGTACTCACGTTGTCAGTTTCACTTAACTTGTATCACGATTATTCCATTAATAACACTTTGTATTCATATATAAAAGTAAGATAAATTTAATTTATTTTTATATAATATAATATAAATATTTCGTATTGGTTGAAAATTTAAAAATTCACTAACGATTTTTTAAAATTCTTCCACAAATATTTATTATATTTTTAATACGTACCACATGAACTAAATGTAATTTCATGTCAGGATCAGATGCTTTTTGCACTTTAGAGAAAACAGCACCGACTAAAACTAAAATGACGAACGATATAACGTGCATCTTGGATTGTAGTCAAAACTGCTTTCTCATTTCCACAAGAACGGGACTTATTTATATACAGGGCCGCGGAGATAAATCCCGGGCCCTGGAAAAAAAAATCAAAAAAAGTTTTTGGCCCTTGGATATTATAATCGTCTTTATCATTTCTGAGCGTTTCAGCGTGACAAAACATAAATAAAGACCGAAAAGCGCATAATAGAAATAAAAAAAAATCGATCTTCGAATAGCTCAAATTCTGAAAATTTACTCCGCCTTCTCCCCCCTCTTTACGATCCTATCAGGATTGTTAAGTGAAATCCCAAGACCTGAAAAATTTTTGAAGAAATAAACTTTTACGCCGTTACAGGCCCTTGGATATTTATTATCGTCTTCATTATTTCAGAATGATGCAGCATGTGAATACAATTAATAATTGAAATGTATCATCGACGTAATTAAAAAAAAAAATTGAAATGGGTCACGACCCCTGGAAATTTATCCCATCTTTCCCCCCTCTCTATGACCCTGTTTATACATGAGGATCGATAAAAACAAATGAAGATAAATACAATCGAACACTAAACCAATATTGATAATTTTTATCGATAACTATAATAGTTTCAGTGGTTTTGTTGTTTCAATGAATCGACTATGTAAGACAGATAAGTACCCAAAACTTTCCTTGTTCGGGAATGTTTCTAAAGATAAGTTCTAAATGTAAAATTTTAAAAACAAAACACAATACCAACTATCAATATATTTCTCAGCAAAAGGAAGGCCTCCATCAACTTCTACCAACTTTTCAATGACATCGTCACGTTTTTGAACGCTTCCAGCATAACAAAATATCGATCGGGATTTCCACAACAGCCATTTACTCACACCAATTTTTTTTTATCAACATCGCACATATCGGATCCGTCTTTTTTTCAGAAGTCGCACAAAACGATCGTGGAAGATCGTTATGGTACGTTGGGTCCTAATGCTTCGACAAAAACACACAATGCTCAGAGGCAATTTATGAAACGATTTTAACATAATTTATGGCGGGATGCGCAAAAACAACGACCGACATGTGTGTATTATATTATATTTATTTTCACACTCGTTTTATGTGCGATGGGGTTTTCGCAATCGGCGCCGTTTTTGCGAAAGATCCTTTTTCGTTTTGAAAGTAATGTATGATTCTGATGAATGTGTTGATGTATTTTTTTTTTTAAATACATAAATTAAATTGAATGTATTGAGAAAAAATCATCGATATATGGCTTATATTGCGCCATCTATTTATAAAAAAAAAAAAAATTCTAATCAATATTTTTTATTCATTGATTTGAAAAAAATATTAGTAAATCATATTGTGAAATTAAATATATAATAATAGAACTTTATAAAGATATGTAACAAAGAAGACGTATTTTATAAGCATTTATGTGAATTATACGTACAATTCATGTCGACGTTTAAATTTCACATTGAAAAAATTATATATAAAAAATATATAATTGATAAAATCTTCGCTGAAAATAATCGCATTTACGGAGTCGTCTCAATGTAAGAACAATACCCATACTTTGCGTGACAATTTCCCAACAACCTCAGGTGACCAATTAAGAGTAATTTCCTTGGACCATCATCCTGCGACGAGCTTCTTAGATTCAGTCATAGTTTTGTTGTCGTTCTGAAAACACGGATTTTCATTTCATTCAAAAATGAAATCGAAAATATTACTATACGCATATTGCATATGCGCTTTCAACACAGAAACCGGTCAGAATTATTACATATTTATTTTATATACAATACATACGTTTGTGGTTAATTTTCTATAATTTTCCGATGTTAAGATTCTTTGGGGATATCGTCGAAATTGGAGTTCGGTGATGATTCAGCGCAATCGAGAAGTTCAGAGGTCGAATTAATCGATGAAGTTCCAAACCGCAAACAAATAAAACGTGCTGACGAATCGAAGGAAACGATAGATGAAGATGAAGAATCAGTGAAATTTATTAAAAACGGTGGAAAATCAGAGAAGTTAATGGACAAAGACGTAGTATGTAATAGTAATAAGTGCGTCGTCGAAATAGAAAATGGTTCAAACAAACGTAAAACTTCTACAGATATTCATGTTAAAATATTAACCAAGACAGAAGACAATACAGATGAGGATAAAAAGAAACCAAAAATAGACGTCCACGAAGTACCTGTAGTGAAAGGATATGCTGGAGTAAAGCCAGAAGATATCAAAAAGGACTCAGATGACAATGGAGTCGGAATAAATGTTCCTATGAATAATCCTAATATAGTATATTCAGGCGACCCTGATTCTTTTATGCCTTCTATTAATTTGAGACCTCCAAAATTCCATCCCAACAATTGGCATGATTATTTAGATTCTCAAACGACCGAAAAACCGAAAAATTTCCATCCATACTTAATAGGAGATACTGAACACCAAAATCACATTCCTCAAGGATGGGTAAGTTCAGGATGGAAGCCGGTGATTCCCAGTTTATCAAACCCCGATGATTATTATCATTATAATGTTAATAATAACGAGAAGGGTTTTTCCGATTCTATGCCCCATTACTTTAATTACTGTACGTGTACAAGAAAGCCTGTTTTTCAGCAAAGACCCTCTTCTTTTAATCCTCATCATCGTTCCAGTGGGTATCCTAGGAGAGGTCATCCTTGGTTCCATTATGAAACTACTCCTAAAACTGTGATCGATGATAAATTAGAAGGTCCTTTTAGTAAAACGAAAAGTAGGAGATATTCAAAAAAATAATGTTTGTTTCATATTGAATTAGTGGAATATTATGTTGAGGAATTGGTATTTTTATAATTTATTTTTGAATATATGGAATACGTAATGTTCTTAATAAATAGATATCAGTCTTTGTTTATATGTATAACAACAGGTTTACTCATTTCATTGTATTCAAAACGATGTATTTTTTCAATAAAACATGACACAAAGTACATTTTATAGCAGATGTTTTGTTACAAAGTTTTTTTCGTAATCTCTAAATATTTATGTTTAGATTCTTATTCATTTTTTTATATGATATATACTGCTATCAAGTTAAACAACATAATAGGAAATTTTTCTCAATTTTCCAATTTGTTGATAATAAACGAAACAGCATTGATAAAACCATATCGTTAGATAAACTATTAGAAAAAACAGAAATTGAAAAATTTAGAAATTTTATTGAACGAAATCAAATAAAAATATATATAGATACCATACAGAAACATATGAATTAAAAATAAACACTAAAAAATCACAATTTGCTTTAAGTATACATACGAAAATACTTATGTAAAATAATAATTATGGCAAAAAGTGCGTCAGCGTTTCTCATAGTAATTTCAAGAGACTAGAGATACAATTTTGCTTCGACACATCTTAACTCCTCACTGTATGAGTAGTAATCTTTCCGTTGTCGTTAATTGTTGTTGAGGCTTCTTTGAAACTGGTCTTCTTACCACCAACATCAGAACTGGCAGAGAAAGATGAAGATGCCACTCCAAATGAGCCACCTTTACCAGGAGAACCTCCTCCTCCACCTCCTCCTCCTCCTCCGAAACGGTTGTAGATATTAGGATTTTTCTGTAATTTTGAATAAAAATTATTATTGATTCGAATTACTATTATCATATAAAATCGATGGTAATTACAGGATTTTCAGGATATACTCCGGCAGCTTGGTGTCCTCCTCCCGGTCCAAATGAAGCACTAGCTGCTGCTCCACCGAACCCACCTCCATAATTGAAATTGGGTCCATAATTTCCATTTCCGAATCTGTTCTGAGCAGTGGCTTGGAATGCTTTTTGTGCTGCTTCGAATGCGGCTCTTTGGAATTCAAAGTTTTTGGCAAATACGCTGAAATATAACAAAATCGATATTCATTTTGTAGTTTGATAAATTATGGGAACAAGTACAAAAAGCTTCGAACGAAAAGCAATATTTTTACGTATCAAGGTTAAGAATGATTTATGATTTTCGTTGTTTGTTTACGAGAATTTTGGTTAGTCAATTGATTATGCTTTTTTATGATAATTAATTATAAAGGTTAGTCGCGCTTGATTAATGAAATATAATACATTAAAAAAAAAAAAAAATTAAGTTCGTTTACAAAAAAATTTGGGCTATGTAAATAAAATAAAGATCGCCTTAAGTTATATTATTTTTTTTAATGTAACTGTTAAATTTTTAAGACTCTTCGATGATATTTTTTTGCATGCAAATATCCAAAGTACTTCACACACATTGAATTATTTACCCGTCGTCGTCAGAAGGTTTTCCATCGAAACTCAACGAAACACTAGACGAGGAAGCACTATGCGGTTTGTTGTTTTTTACTGCTCTGGTGCATACAAAATAGAAACAGTGCATAAAGAAGAACCACCACCTTTTTGTTAACGAAAATACAATAAAATCGAAATACAAGACAACTTACGAGGCTAGATTGTCGTTGAGAGTGTTGAAGTAGCTATGGAAAAAGTTATTGAATTCCAAAGGATTTTGGAACGGCGGCACACTGGGACCGAATGGGAATTGAGGAGCATAAGTGGGTCCTGCTGCAAATGGAACAGGAGGAACTGGGAATCCACCGCCGGAAGATGGGGGATTTCCAAATCTGTTGACAACTGTTGGGCCACCGTGCTCGGGGGTGTGGAATGTGCCACCGTAGAATTGGCCATTGGAAACTCCTGAAAAGGCACCTGCTGATCCTCTAGGATGACGATTGCTATCTGGAAAATTGATTGAAAAAAAAAGAATTAATTAGCGTATAAAAATCTATATTTGTATGAAAATTGTATGGAGCACCTATCGGCGTTTTTCCAAACTATTCTTTATTAAATTGAATAATTATTTTCAAAATAAGTTTTATTACTTTTCTGATAGTTTTTTTAAGTTCTTTATAATTTTATATTAAAATTTAATAAAAAAAATATTTGAAAATCTTCATACCTGAATCCATATGAAAATTATTTTCTTTCAAGCACAAGTACCATTCACTAAGGAAGTACGCAGTAGACTGAAAAGCCTCATACAATCAATACAATGACTAAAAAAAGTCTTACTCATTTCGTCTAAATATATTTCGATGACCAAATCTATTATTCTTTATGGAAATTCGTTGAGCTTACAGTATATTTACAAAGAAATTTCATGAAAAATAAACAAATAGAATTTCATACAATACTGAAATATTATAAACGAAATCATATTCAGAAAATACGAAACAAACCAAACCTCAATCTACATACAATGAAAATCGAATCAAACTTGGAAGATCCGTATAAACAAAAAGAAAATCCATCACTTGCAATTAGTAAAGGTCTCACGTATTAAACAGGTAGTTCACATGAATAGAAACAGAACATTGTTTCGATCGAACCACAAACCCGACGACGTCATCGAAAAGAACAAAAATTCAAATTACTGTTGTTTAGAGGTCTGCAAACACAGAAAGACAAAAAAAAAAACAACAGAAAATGGGTATTTCAGAAAAACCGGATGAACAAACGAGTCTTCTCATATGACCGCAGACGATGATTCAACATACGGATTGCATTTACGGAAAACAAAAAGTTTGGAATCAAGATCAAACCAAGTTCGAAAATAATACACGAGAAGAAACAATTTTTTTTCAGTATCCACATGCATATTTTAATATTGAAAAAAAAGAAAATGACTCGAGTCAGGGTCAAGGTAACGCGTCCAAAATCTCGTGATACAATCTCAGCTATACGAAAACATTTCTCAGAAGATAATCATCGTGCCGTGTTTTTGTTGGGAATGATTGCCGATCTCTAAACTAGAAATAACGCCGTGTTTACGTAGATTTCGTATGTGTGATTAAGTTTTAATTTCGTCTCAAAAATGTGGTGGGAATTGGCATGTGATGACAGAGTAATTTTTAATTTGAAACATCTTTGAGAAGTTTTATTGAGTTAACTTTGAGTGCAGTTTATCGTTAAAATGTTGTTTATTTAATAATACGGCAAGGTTATTAATTTATATATAAATATATGACCTTTGACAAATCGAATGATATAAACATGTGTAGGTATTTTAGAGGTAAATAGCATCTCATTTCATAGATGTTATAATAGATTTTTTTTTGTTAAAGGAAAAATTTACTTGTGTACTCCAAATTATAACGCCATCAAATATAAAACTATATACAAAACAGATCAATGTCATCCAATTAAAACAATTCGATAACAATTTTTGAGAATAGCACCGATGAATCGTTTGTGCAATTGTATATATACGTATTTTTTAATAACAATTTTCTATCGATTCGGACAAAAATGTGAATACACTCATTGATCATGGATCGACGAACACAAATTATGATTCGAAACGATAATCAACAACCGGTTTCATCGTTGGCCATGACTGACCAGAATCAATGATATTTTTCAATTTCGTACAGCAACTGTAGTGCAGGTCATCATGCAAACAACAAGAATATTCACAGGATTCGTACGCTGTCTTTTGAATTCAATTTTATTTTTTTAAATATGTTTTCATTATTAAAATTATACTAATATAAACATAAAAATGATTGAATTTCATAGAAAAAAATATTTTTCGTCATCAACAACGTTAATTTTTATAAATTTAATAAATAATAAATAACAATTTTCATGCATTGATTATAAAATTGATTTTCTTAACATTCATAAACGAAAAATTATCAATCACATAAAAAAATCAAAACATGAAAATATAAATAGAAAATATTGTTATGAAATTGATTATCATTACATTGTCCGGCGTTCGTCCCAATGGCCATGGCCACCAAAAGCACCAAAGGCAACATGATGATTCTGGACGATGATCTCGAAGGTTTTCCTGATGATACGAAGTTTTTATGGAGTCAAGAAGTCGAAGTAAACACAGCAATGGTCGAGTGTATCGTTCGACTTGTGAGCCGTCCTCGCTTAGTCGTTCCTTTATAAGCAAACGTATTAAAACAACGGACCAGAGGTTCCCAAAACTTACGCATGATTCGGCAATGATATCAATTTTTATATAGCCTCGTTGAAATTGTGAAAAAAATTCAAAGGCTTTCTTTCGCATCATTGACTCCATCTATATATTTTTTTAAATATCACAATCGAAAATTTATGAACTACTTTTTTAAATTTAAATAATATAAATATAATTGCAGCAATGAAGAATGTCTCATAAATTTAATATTCTTTCACTCAGAATAATCAGGTTAGTTTTTATATGTATGAAAATATTATTTTCTAATTTAAAACATATTTTTGGAATATAAAGTTTGAGAATGACACGTATTGCCGAACATAGGTAACATGTCGTGGCTTTTGGATCGAATTTGGCACGCGGATTAAAACGGTAAATCTCGGTTCATAACAATAATATAAATAAATAAATCAAATGACAAATTATTGACATATGTGAATTCATTAACAAGTAAAACAATGAATTATTCAAAAACGCCTAATTTTTAATCTTAAATGGGTTAGAAAGTTTCGAAGCATTGGCATTTATATTTATTGATGATTTTTTATCGATAATAGCTTGACTGTAAAAAAGTTAAAAAAAAATACGTTTGATTTATAATTTATCTATTGTTTATAAACATTAATTTTGAAATGATAGATTCATATTATTCTCTCACGATGTGTTCCGTGAATAAGTATTTTTTTATATTTTATTTATAGAAAAACATTTTTATAAATCCCTTGCGAATGATTGATTGTGTTTTGAAATCAAACGATCGGCAAAAAAGCTACACGATAATCAGATCATACAGAATATAGAATACTAAGAATTTATAATAGATTAAAATCTGGGATTTTTCATTCAGTAAAATTCGTTGAACTTACTTCTTTATTTAATAATAGGTTTTTATTAAAATATTTTTTGTATTCTAATTAATTAATGGTAAAAATATTCGTATTTCATACCACATATTTTTATTATCAAAATTAATTAAATTATAGTGACATCTATTAAACTTTTTAAATAACTAAAATAATTTAAAATTCAATGTAGGTGACTCTCTATTGTTTATTGAAAATTTAAATAAATCAAAGCACATATGTTTATCATTATGAAATATTTTTATTAATTAACAATAATAAATCTTAGCGAAAAAAAAATAATTTTAAGATAGCAGGAGTAGTTGTAAATAAAAAAAATACTCAACAATAAAATATCATTTGCATATCATTATACAGGCCATTTGAATGATTAAAAAAAATCTGATTCATCTAAAAATATTTTCTAACAATTACGTACCTATACGGATCTGGGAAATTTTATTGCTTAATCTCATTAGCATGAACAGTGAATCAGTATCTTTTTTTTCCAGTTGGAACTATCACACGTAACCCTAGTCAGTCAATTTATATAACAGCAAAAAAGAAATCAGTTCACAATTTATAAAATTGAATCGATTAGAATTGAAACAATACAATTTAATACGAGTATTCAAATGAAATTTAAAAAAGAAAATTTATAGTTGTCTCTCATTGCTGCATTTTGTATGCAGCGGAGCATCGTTGAATTGTTCTAACAAAGTGTGTCATATTTAAAACTAATTTATCACATGCTTACGATAGTATCAAGGCCATATATTTGGCCATCGAATGACACAGTGACATGACCATGACCAAAAAAATTTTAAATATATTTTGGTGTTATTTATAAAACAAAATTTATATTTATTTTTCAAAAGAGTCTCAAAATCAGATTGGAAAAAAATCAGGTATATTCTGCATATATTTTCAATTATTATACTTCTTTTATAATAATTCGATTAAATTAATAATTTTGATTAGTAGCATGTTTGATATATAGATGTCTGTATAAAAAAATATTTTTAATACACATTTATACTTTTAATATAATAAAATTTCGCGAATATTTTCAACATAATTTTTCACAACATTTAACATACTATGACATATTCGCAAATATCAAAAATGTTCTAATAGTTCTAATAATATTCAATATCGACCATTTCAAAAGAACTTACGAAACATTCGACGATAAGAAAACCTATGCTATTTACTCAACAATCAAAGACCACAAACAGCAAAAGCAACTCGCAAGCACACACACGCCACTATTATGCAAATTTTATGCGAGGCCTAAAAAATTCTCGCGACACCAAAAGTGACACGAAGAAGAAAAAACCAAGCAAATTGTACGCAATTATCCGAAACGATGATTGATAAGCGTGGGCTTCCACAACAGCCTGGCAAACTCAAAATCGCATGCGAGTGACTCAACCTGGGAAATTCTGAAGTCCTCGACCATTCGAGTCGCGGCACCAGAACTAAAAAGTCGTCTTGCCAACAGTGTTTGGTTTCCTCTCATACGGACCGGTCCGTCTGAGTTTTTTTTTTTTGTATTAAAAACATAAAATGTTTCGGACATTATTGTTGATTTTGTGCTTGTCGATCGGTGTTTTCGGGAAACCGGCTCGTTTGGATGGCACTGTGGTTTTCCAAGATGAAAAATCGGCGAAGGTCGAAGAAAATATTATCACTCCTCCCGTTCTGCCGGTGATTGAGCATTTGGAGAACGATCCGACCACTTTGACCAAAGAAGATATTGAAAAAAAGGCTAGGAAGATCAACGGAAATAATTTTTCCAAATTTGGTATTAACCAAAACTTCAACTATTCCCCTTCTGAAGACGGTGGAGTTTTCATAACTTATAGCAGAGGATTTTCTGGAGACATCGGAGACGATAGAAACAGAGCTGGTAGTCAAAGTTTGAGATTGCAAGGATCGCCAGATAAAGGTTATAAAGTCGAGCATTCGAGGAGCGGTTCTCAAAGTGCCGGTGGAAATTACAGATTTTCCGGAGATTCTGGGTAATTTTTATTCGTTTTATAATGAAGTATGTTATCTTTAGAATATTTTAAATATAAAAAAATCTAAAAAAAGTTCTTCCCGTACCGGGAATCGAACCCGAGCCTCCTGGGTGAAAGCCAGGTATCCTAGCCACTAGACCATAC
>JAOXNN020000027.1:2702118-2721652 GCA_028571205.2 Hydropsyche betteni | reverse complement strand
AAAAAAGATAAGGTGTTCATATAAAAATGGTAGATAGGTTCCAACTAGTAATACGCAATTAAAAAACGGTAATTTTTGATTATATATTATTTAAAAATATATTTAACATAATTATGTAGTCATTCAGTATCACTACTAGATAATAAACGTGTCCGTATTCTGTTGTTTTTTTGTGGCGAAAGATCACATTCGTCACTGCAAATTTTTATTGGCGATTTATCCACAAGTGTATTTTGAATAAAATTTCCATCTTATGTTTCATTTTGACCGTTGCGTAGCCAACATACAGGATCATAATGCAGTCCAATATGTAATTTTTTTCTTTTCTTTTTAAACCACGTTAAAGTGAAAAAAATCAATGTAAAAAAATCGGTTTTTTTTCTTGAACCGTGTTATTTTGAATCCGTGCAAAAAGAGAATTTAGTGTAGTCTCTGGAAAGTATCTTCCATGTAAATAAAAGATTGCGCATGGTCCATTACCGGTGTCATTATCCTATATTATCGAGATCTCAATATGATTTCGCGTTATTTACGTCAAGCGTATTAAACGATTCCCACTATATTTCACTTAAACAAGAAAAGTGTGAAAATGAAATTTTCAATTCATCCAAAAAACTGATTTACCACCTAAACGACTTCAACGAGCGAACAGTTTAAAAACGAAACCCAAAGCCACCCAATCCCAAAACCCTTCAAACCCTCTAAACCGATCGAATACACAAATCGCACACGCCAAACAACAACACGAACGCGAAAATAATCGAAACGTCCCGATAACCGACGCCGAACGGATGCGGTTTCAGCGCCGCGAAGGAAATGCGAACGGCCACAACGTCCTCGTCGACGGCCATACGTCGCCGTTCCGTTGCCGAGCGATGAGCGACGGGCGCAAGAGGCTCTTCCTGCGCACCAGCTCCACCAGGTCCAGGTCTCCTGCCTCCCCTGATGGAGAGTGCCCCAAGTCCCCCTCCGGGGTGCTGCGGTGCAGGCTGCAGAGGATGTTCAGCTCGAAGCCGACTGCTGCGAGCCAGCCGAGCAGTCCTACTTCACCGCAGAAGCTCAATTCGAACGCGGTTCTGTCTAATAGTCTGGAGGCTTTGCCCTCTACGAGGCCGATGTGAGGTTTTATTCATGGGAACGTTTGTGTTTGGCGAAGGTCTAAAGTTCGGAGACGGAGTGGAAGGCGATGTTGGAAATGGTTTTTGAATGGGTTTGGAAGCTTAATAGACAGTTTGTAGACTATGACAGGTTCTGGACCACACACGCTTCTGGACCACATGTAAAAAGTGGCGCCCAGCGATAAAAGTTTAAGTTGCTGGGCTAGAAGCGCTTGTGGTCCAGTAGCGTATGTGGTCCAGAAGCGTATGTGGTCCAGAACCTGTCATAGTCTAGAAACTGTCTATTACACCTACTGTCGTGGTTTGATGGGTTGGATCAGTGGCCGGTTTACCTGTAAGCGGTGGAAGCTCGCGTTTATTACCCGAAAACTGTTCGGTAATTTATCGGTAAATTTTTAATGTTTAGTGGTAAATGAAAATGTTTTTTTTTGTTTCGAATCTTTTTGGAAAGTTTTGCAGTTTTTTTAAGAAAATATTTTCCGGAATTTGTGGGGAAGTCGTTTCTTTTGAAAAGTATAATATTTTTAGTTATGCGGTTTTTCCGTTTTTTTTTATTCAAAATTCAATTTGCCGGTAATTAGAAAAAAATACATACCGGATTACCGGTAAATCTGACATCGCTAGTTCTCACCTCAGGGCCTCTAGAATTTTAGAAAAAAATATGAATCTTCATAGTTTTCTATATCAATCTAATAAACAGCGAAATTTAAATCTTTTTTCTGAAAAAAATGGCATTTACCAAAAAAAAAAATTTACTTTCTGAAATCGTCCGTTATTTTATGAAAACGACTATTACATACAATTATAAATGTTAACATTTTCACCCGTGGCGCTATTTTTTTAATATTTTAATAATTTATGTATTATATTGAGAGATGTGGAGAGAGGGAGGGGTAGATTTGGAACCAGGTTACGTATATTTATAATATTTATATACGTATAGGGCCCTCCAAAAATTATTACCGCCTCGAGCTCTTAGTGAATCTACCACTGGATTAAGCATATGTCCTCCTTTTAGGATCCTTATCCTCTTTAAAAATTCTGTTCTCAAAGAAAATTTATTTTTTTTCGTACATGTCGTCAAAGAAGCAAAAAAAAAAATTGCTTGTGCAATATGTGCTTATTTAAGATATTTGAGTCGATCTCTTTGTAATCCTGTAATCTGTAAATGTTTTTTTATTTTTATTTTTAATTAAAATAAAAAAAAACCGAAGTTTCTGAATATTATCAGTAACAAGTTTCCTATTAGGAATGATTTCAGCCGAATAAAAGTAATAGTTTTAATATCAATTTCCAATTGATTTAATTAAAATGTAAGATAAATAGAAACCAAAATCGACTGTCATTGAAGTTAAATGTCTTTTCAATAACAACAGTCATTCTTGAATTATATAATTCTTCATATATCATTATAAATTTTGCATTTGAATGATAATTTGGTAAAAAAAAAATAATATCGAAAGTAGCCGTCATATATAATCATTTTTGATTCAGTGGTTTTCCTCGTTAACCGATAAAATATCTGTGTTATTATCTTTATTTTTAATAAGAATGTCGATTAGAAAATCAACATGAAATAAAATTTGGAAACGGTTAATTATCGTCATTTTATTTGTTTTAAAGAAAATTTTATAGATAAATTATTTATCGGCCATTTCGTTAAATACTATTTACTAAAATTTCAACTAATAAAAGTAATGATTTTTTAAAATAAATTATTTATAACTAAATTTTAAAAGTTTTTAGTCGATTTTAGTTTATTCGAGGTTTTAATAATGGACGATAACAAAGTTCCACATTCACACTAAACGTTATTTGAATAATTTATGAGTAAAATGTATGAGTTGCTCGAATGATTTTGATCTATTTTGACACTTTACAAACGACTTAATTGTGTCAATATGGATACAAAAATAAAACGACTTTTCTCCATGAAAAAATAAAATTTAACCAAAGTAATTAGTTTTTCGATAAATAGATTTATAACGGTTAGTAGAGTTATATAATCCGAATAAGTTTACTTGTCGTGAGTTCAAAACTTCAACGAATTTGGGAAAATCAAAAGCGGAAAATTTCAGCGACATCTGGAATAATCCTGCACTGATAGTTCAATTTTTAATTCGATCGAAAAGTATGGTATGATGATTGTAATTGACACGTGTATGATGAAACAATTAAAAGAGATAAGAATGTTCGGAAACAATAATAATATTATTATTAAAATAAATGAATTTGTTTTCCTTTTCAGAAGTCATTGTTCTGCAAAAAAACTAGATGTTCCACCAACAAGTCGTCCATTCGATCGGTTAGTGTTTATCATAAAGCAAAACACTCATTTTTAACTGATTTGTAATTGTAAAAAAAAACTTCTTTATTATTACAGAAATCATCTCAAACAAATCAGTGCCATTCCAAGTTCAATCCATCCTACAGAACGGTAAGTTTTCACATTTTCATACACCATTTTCAATACTCTTTCATATTAACAAACATTTTTCTTGACAGAAACCCCTTCGAACACAAAAAACCAGACGCAGTAACAACCGCAGTATACGCAATAGAAAGGTAAGATTATAACCATTATCAAAAAACCAACAACGACATTTCGAAAACGCCCAAACTTCGAACGTAAATATCGGACGCATGCGCGCCATTATTGAACCGACATTTTCCCGAATTTTCCTTATTTAACCGTTTGATTTTCCGCGGCGACCCTTCTCCAGGATTATTTATAGATCACACGATCATGGACGAATCGATTCATTCGAAAACGCTCGATTTTCGAGTACTCGTTTCGAATAGAGCGTGTCCTATATGACGGGCGGTTATCGCAAAGATGTTTGAGAATGGTTAGTGCGATGAGATAATGGCGCAAGTGGGTCACTATAGTGATCGGGCAATTCACAATGGAGGAAAATTCGTTTTGGATGTGCATCTTTGTCGCACTCGTGACGCAATCTACGGTGTACCATTTTACGCAATACTCGAATGGGCAGGCTTCGTAAACTGTGTGCTTTTGTTGTGAATAGAAAAAAAATTTGGATGTGTATTAAAAAAGATGGATCGTTTTAATATTTTCGATGTATGCGTCGTATGCGAAATTGCTTCGTTTGCGTATGGCGCAAAATAGTTTTGCGTCGTATACGAATAATATAGTGGGATGGAGCTTCGTTGTTTTTTGAAAGTAAACGAGTGATCGAATTATTTTTTCCATCTGACGAAACATGAGCTTAATCGAAGTTTGAAACTAAAAAAAAAACAAACCTAACCCAATCATTGACACTTTAAGACAGTGAAAAGGAAAATTGAACGAAACAAAGATAATGAAAAGGAATAAGTCCGAACTTTGATAAAAAAAAAGCGCCATCCTACTGTATTATTTTTTGCGTTATACGTGAAATAAACAATTTCGCGAACAAATCGTTTTATACGGTAGAAAATTTTTGTGTGTATAAATTTTGTAAGAATCATCTGAAGATCAAATCAATTTTATTATTAAAAATATATTGATTTTGGGATTTATTTACTGCATAAGAAGAATTTAATGAATACGTGATGTATTAAATAAATATATGGAACGATTGCTTCATTGGCTTAACACATTACCAGCGGGAAACTCGTGAGATGCAAAAAAATTGTTAGTATTCAATTCGTTCATAAAGAAGAAAAAGAAAAATCTCAATATTATCACATTATATTAATTGAATCAATACTATGAAAATATTATCATATAGTTCTATTTGATAATATGAGAAAAAGACTATATTAAAATATCAATAATTGATTTGAAACGAAAAGTTTATACACGAAATATATACTTTTCTTAAAAAAAAAAGATTAATAACAAAGACCAAATATCGAAAAACGATCTGACACATAAAATAAATAGATTTTATCAAACTACCGAATAAATTTCCGAGAATTTTCCGAAAAAAGATTCGCAATATCTGGCAGTCGTGTGGTGGCAGTGGCCTGTCCGCGCACACCGACCTCAATACCGACTAGAAGATTATAACGCCAACACCCGTAACTCCAGCTCCGGAAAAACGGGAAAAACCCGCCGAAAACCCAACCGAAACCGGGAAAATCTCGATACAACCTCCGAAGAAGGTCCACGTCCACCATATAAACAAACAATCCGAACGGTATCGATCTCAGAGGCGATTTGCGCAATCACGTAAGTTGTTTTGTTTGTGATATAATCAAAACATTCACCTGTGTTCTATAAATTGCATTGGACACGTTTGCAAAATTGCATTTGGTAAATTTGTGTTTTTTTGGGGCTATCGATTCGTTCTAACGCCGTCCATTACGTGAACGGTTTTGATGCATTTTGTGTATCTGTGTTTACACTGGAAGTTTTATTGATATAGATTCAATAATAGACAATAATGGCTCCGTTTAAAAATACATGCTTTTCGGATTTATGATGATGAACGAACTGGCTTCGAGTATGCTTACGAATCGTATGTTAGAAAATAGCGCATCGACGATAAAACGGTTTTTTCGTTTTTGAATGATGTCATCGATTCGAAATGTTATTATTGAAAGTTTTTAATGGTGAAAAGACGTTTGCCCAAACGATATTAGCACATATGACATTAACACGCACCAAAATTAGCACACACGACAAAGCAATTAAAAATGATCCAGTCAATGCTTTATAATTTATTTTAATAGTATTGTAGTGTTACTATCAGTGTGTGCTAGTTTCGTCTAGGAACCTTTGTAATTAATTGATTCAAATATTATTTTATTCATATATCAATGGTTTAATTCATACATTTGCACATTTTTCAAATATGTTTTTATATTTATTTTTATCTAACCACATGAGGAAACGTATATCCTGTGTTTGTATATGTAATAAAATGGATGTGTTAGAACAAAAATTCGATAAGCTCCAATTTTTTATCTTCAGCCCTTTTTAATCACAAAATTTTGCAATTGTGTGAATATCACAATACCGTTGGATACGTATAGCTATTTTACTTATTTTTAGATAAAAAAAATAAACTTTAATAAACTAAATAGAAGATGAAGTCGCCAGCGTTCAGCAGACCAGACAAAAAGCAGTTGGAGAAGAAGTCGCCTTCCAGGTCCGAGACCCGTGCCCCGTCCAGAGCCGAGTCTCACAGCTCGGGCTCGAATGCCAACGGAGTTCCTCGTCCATTCCATCTGTTTGGATGGATGCGCGTTTTTCGATTGGTCAATTTAATGTCGAAGCAGGGATGTTAAGAGAGGTGTTGGAATGTAATTATTGCAGAAAATTGTTATTGTGCACAGTCAATTGTTGTTAACGTAGACTGAATCACTTCTTTCTTTTTTAGTAATGTTTTGAATAAAATTTTTTGACTATGTAGTTTTTGAAAATGTTTATTTCATGATCAATATGGTACTTTTGATTGTCAATTAAATATTTCATTTTGAATTTTCACTGTGCACTGTTTTATAGTATGTACGTACGTTAAGAAGTATTATCTTAAATCTTTGCCATATAATTGAAAGTAAAAACACCACATTGTTATATGAATTACATGACTGCAATGCAATAAGCTAAATTAGGTTTACATTTTAAATATAATTCAAAGTCGCCAGAAACCACAACATTTTTATGGAAATGTTTCTACAATTATTTAGTCAATACATATACATATTATGTTTTGATGTGCCAATGACATTTTTTTATTATTGAAAATATCTACGATAGTGCATGTATAGCAAATATTTTGCTATTATGAAGAGTTTTATGTTCGGAAAATGATCATATGTATGTGTATTGTAAATGTGTTGTTAATATATTAGATGAGAAATATTTTCTTTTAGATTTAGTGTATAACTATATATATATAACAGGGAAGCAAAAAAGTGATAAAGCAATTTTAAAAGGGTAGGTTCGTGTTTACTTTTTAGTTGAAACTATATTTCATTAATTTGAAGATTACAAATGATTGCCATGACAAATAATTAGAATATGTAATTTTACTTTTTTCCAATTAACAAAACTTATGTTTTTTTTAAAACAGCGTGATTTTCAATTATTATATTGCATAATATTTGTGATTGAAAGATTTTTTTGCAAGTTTGTCTATACGGACTTAATAATCTAAAACCGTATTTGCCTGATGAAAGATATAAAATAACTTTTAAAATTTCTGTAGTTGTAGAGAATGTTTGATTATTTATACTAGTCAAACAATTAAAATACAAGAGTAATCTCATTCCAAATTTTACTAGCATGTTCAATCATAGGAAAAATAAATATTTCGTATATCACCTCGAATGAGTTCGAATAAAAATTTACAATTCATTAAATTTAGTATTTTTAGTAATGTTTTATGATAGACTTGTGCATTTAAAAATCAGATTTTAGAAATTTTTATTGTGAAGTATTTAGTATACTATTCGGTGTAGTGATTGTGTCATTTTTACCAATTGATTTGTTAAACGAATAATATCTTACGTCCTTCCAGTTAACTTTAATAGATTAGTGTGCATTTAACATTGTTATAATTTTTTCAACTTACCGTTATGTTTAATGATATTTTTAACACAGTTTAAAAGTGCAACAGTAACTACCTGTTTATTATGTTATTAAGAAATGTTTATACAAATTTATTAAAATTTTACAAATATTTAATTTAATCTGTCAATTGAATATATCTTCTATTATACACGTATGTGATTCATGAACAAAAACATATTTTATTAACATTTTTAATATTAAAATGTTAAAATGTTTATTGTTAACTACATATATAGAAACTATTCTTTATCTAAATGATTTGACTTCACTATATTTTATCGAAAACACTATAATTTATATAATATATTCAGTTCCTCATACCATTCATGTAATCTATCTACTACTATTCAATAAATAATTAATCAGGAACGATGTACTTATTGACCCCAACGTTTGTTATACAATGTAATAAATAATTTTCATGACATCTATGTAAATATTATTACAGCTCGAAGCTTTCATTAACTGTCGACAGATGGACAATAAAACGTATTTCATTCGAAGGTTTTCTATATTGAAATTTTTCTTTTGGAAAATGATTATTTTTCCTTTGCGATTAAGCCTCAGCAGGCCGCCAATAATGGCAATTGCTGATAACAACGACAGTATATTTACTATGTTATAAGTCGAAAGTAAGAATCGAAACCGTCCAGTCTTTTGTCATCTTTCGTATTGTGCATTACGTTTTTTCGCGAATTGAAATAATACTTTGATGTGTTAGTTTTTTTTTGTAAAAATAATGGAAAAAGATAATAATTCGGGTGGTAATGGGTGGTCCAAAGTTAGGGGTCGCAGTTGTAGTGTTGGTGCAGCTTCAATTTCCTTCCCTAATGAGACGGATTATTTCAACGAAATTCCTCCATTGCCGAGAAAGCGGAGATCTTATACCATGGATATATTTCAAAGAAGGTAACGAATTTAATTACAAATATGAAATGTACGCCCATCTCCCTATATAAGTGATATTCGTTTTACGCGGTTTCGCTTTAACGTGGTCAAGCAGAATTTTTGTTTTTAAACAAAAATAATCATCGATTACGGATTTTTTTTAAAAATAAACTTCTCATGGCTAAACAGAGTGTTCTCCTCAAAATATAAATGAATTAATTATTTCAAGTGATTTCGAATCAGCGAATAGAAAAAAAACCGTCGATTTAGAATTTAGTAGATAGAAGCGAAATAAGGATGAATGAATATTATTTTTAAGTGAATTCTTAAATGAATACTGTCTTCATTATTAAAATATATTTTATACTCTTTTTATGAAGATTTTCCTAAGCCAATCTCTCTGTTTAGTTATAGATTTAAAGTTTCTTTTTACATGGTTATTTTACATTTACGTGGTCTATTTACATTTTATCTTATTTTTGTATGGGATCATAGTCTTTTTTACGTGGTTCAACTACCGCGCAAATCGAGAGACCAGTATACTTTAAATATAGAAAAAAATTGTCACTTTGTATGTCAAGGTGTTTTTTGTTCAAAAAGAAATGACCCAGCCTTAAACAAATACATCATTCGTTATCACAACGACCTACATTCTAAAAAACAACGGATGCAACTAATTCGATCTGGCTCTAATAAAACCATAAAAAAGCCAAATATCGATTCGAAAATGGTTTTCGGTCACATATCCTCTTTCGAAACGTCTATGAATATGAACGAGCAGTGATATAGTGCTAAAAAAAGCAAAAAAGTGCCACAGGCGAAATTTTTTTTCCAAACCAAACTGTATCACCAAAAACTATGAATTTACTTAATTTCTACTAACAGTCTTTTTTTGATTGGTGAATTCATCAATGTTTCTACAAAAAGCTATTGTTAAAGGAAGACAAAATAAAAGCGCCGCAGACGAAATTTTTTTCAAACGGTTTAGTTAATTAAAATGTACCTTCATAAAATCATCAATTTACTTATTTTCTTCGGTTTATTTTTTAATATTTTCAGATTTTTTTTGCATATATAAAAAAGTAACTGAGCGCGTTCCGGCTTAAAAAAAATGCCGGAACTACTACGCCACCACTACACCACTGTGAAGGAGACGTTGATCACGACAATGTGGAGTCGGACACGGCAAATACGAACCGCAATTGGACTCCATGTCCATCCGGAGTAGGAATGGAAAGTAAACATCGACCGACAATGTATGGGGAGAAAACACGGGTTTCCATATTGGCGTCGCGATGGCTTTCGATTGATGTGTGTTATGGAAGTTTTCGATTATTCTAACTCGCGTGTGCTGTAAACAAAGCTTACATTTTATTATGATTGTGTTTTAGTTTGTATGAATGGAACTTTTGTGCATTGTATGAAAGTGTGGTTTGATTCGTGCTTGTTATGGTGCAATGAAAGTTTGGAATAGTTTATTAGTACATATGGAAATGACTTCTATTTTAAATTGTAAGAATGTTTGGTCTGTTTGTAAATCTTTTTTGTTCGAATAGAAAGAATCTGAATGGTAAAAATTTACTCGAATCAGAACCGTGGAGAGGAATTCTGGGCCTTGGGGAAAAAGTTCAAAAAAAGGGGCCACTATGCTATCACCCCGCACCATGTCAATATAGCGACATCTAAAAAATATTTTCGATCTGAGCACCTGTTTGAATAAGATACATTCAGTTTAATCAGTTAATGCGTTCAGTAATAAATAAGTTCAGAGTCTGAACGACTAAGACATGCGTTATTAAATAAATATGTTTAGTTTTAATGATTGAGAAATGCGGCTTTGCCTAATCAACCTCCACGTTCAGTTTTTCTAAAAGGAAAGTAGAAGGGAAAAACATCTATATAATTTGGTACGAGGCGCTATAATTTACTCGAATTTTTTTTTTATAATTTCATTTTTTTTATTTTTTTCATGTTCAATATTTTTCACAAAAAAAACGAAGTGTATGTATGGAATTGTTAAAAGTCCCTCATGTCGCGTTATAAGCACTAATCTACGACTTAAAATTGCATTGTATGCTCATTGGGGAAATGCATGAACTGTCAAATGAGTAAACATGATACAATTTTCATCCTATGCAAATCCGAGATGCTCATACTTAAAAATAGGTATACATGGAACTCGCATCCGAAATGATGATAGTGAATATTGAAACAGCAATCGCGCCAACCTTCCGGTCGGAGAAACGCGCTGGCAACATCGCGAACGGCCGCCATTTAATTTCTGAAGTCTCCCGCCTTAAAATGGCGGCGCGCCTTTTCCCGCGCCTTCTTCGGTGATTTCCCTGGAGGTGTGTCGCAAACGGTCGTCCTCGGGTTTAATGCTGTTTGTTGTTTTCAAATCTGAGAATGGACTGGAATAGTCGGGGATAAATCTCGTTTAAGGAGTTACGGTTTTTCGAGGTTATGCGCTGATGTGGTTAGGTTAAGTGGATAGCGAAAGTGGTTTTCGCAATTGTAAATGTCAAAGTGCGCGGCTCGTTAGGTGGGATTTATAAAATTAATTGGCATCGATCGATTTCCATTTGTCGTAACGTGCGGTTTGGTTTCGGAATCGAATCATTGATAATGATTCAAATTAATTGATATATGTGAATAATATCGAGAGCATTAAACGTTTATTTGTATCACAGTATCAAATGTTGGAAGCGAGATTTCAAAATAAACACATCATTTATTTCGGTGAAAATTTGGAAAAGTATCAAATATAGGACGGTATTATGTGTGCCATTGTCTGGAAAAAACTCCTACCTTCTATTTTCCGGCATTTGACAACAAACAAACACGAAACGTCGCAAATTTATATACTTTTGCGGGCTTAAATGTATTTTTTTTGCGCATGATGAACGCGTCCGCATATCGATACATTTTTCCGGTCGTCTGATTTGAAATTCTATCCGCATTAACCTTTTCACGTTACGTACAAACTTTCCCAATAAATATATGTTTTTTTTTTAATATTTTCTTTTCGGTATACGTTCAGATTTTGTTTATGTTTATTTTGAGTTTATGAACACCATTGAAATTAATTTATTTTTAATTATAATCAATTTTGTAACATATACATTTTGACATTTTGGGTTATGTATTTCATTTTAATGTGACAGAATATGTAAGGTTAACTTCTATTTATACTTTCTATAAAAAATTGATCATTTGGTGAGTATAAAATGTTCTTTTTTTCACTTTAGTGATTTAAACTGCGTAACTGAATCGACGTATGATATTAAAAATGAATATGCTCGTATATTGTGACATTTTATATCTGCGAGTTTGATATATGAAATGACGTATGCGAATATGGAGGCTATTAAATGAAAATTAGCGCTATATCCGGAGACAAACGTTGACACGTATTCTATTAAAAATTGATTGGAGCAATTTCCGAACAGAACCCCATATATGAATATGAAGCCTATAATAAAAAAATTAATTATTTTTTTCAGGTAGGTGATACCATCAATTAACCCAACAATATCGGTGAGTATTGTATTCTATGAACATTACTAAATTTGCGAATTTATATACTGTTGACAGGGTAGATTAATCATAACCTCAAAATATTTCGAGGTTATGATTAGTATACTCATATACACGTATACCCTCTGGGTATACTAGTATAACTTAAAAATACTTTGAGGTTATGATTAGTATAGAAAATACTTAACATAAGTTAAGTTGATTCAAAACTATCGAACATAAAAGTTCGAATATAAAACTCAATCGATTTCGAATATGAAACGCACAGCACATCACATTTTCCGGTTTGGAAATTTCGCAAAGACGCACGACTCGTGCGATATCGAAGTTTTGTGCAAATGTTGAATGTTATTCTATATCCTGCGAAGGTCTGCGACTGAAATAATATTGATCGTGAGCTGAAGAAAAACAGCCCCCGTCACGGGATACCTGCTTTTCTTTGTCGCCGGAATAAATCCGGGATTGCGTCATTCGCGTGTGTGCGCTGCGATTTGATACGTTATTCGCGATTGTTTCAATTTCGCGCGGTTTTATATGCTTGAATATTGTGCGAATTGATCGTCGGATTTGAGGTTATTGAGACGAGTTTTTAATATGAATATTTTTTATATGTAATTTGTCGAAAGTTGTCCGGTGTATGTTAGTTTTTCGATCGTCACTAGGTAGTTTTTTTAATTTGAAGATTTTCAACTTTTTAATTGAAATTTGATCAAAATTTATAAATTTATATAAATTGTATAATGAATGTAATTAAATTTAATAGTAAAAATGAAAAAAAGTTTTTCCCGTACCGGGAATCGAACCCGAGCCTCCTGGGTGAAAGCCAGGTATCCTAGCCACTAGACCATACGGGATGTTGAGAGTCGGATTGTTATTAAATTTCTCACTCAATTAATTATTTATTAATAAATTGATAAGAATTTATAAATATAAAATTATCATTAAAGTAGATTATTATTATTATTATTGAGAATCATATGTTTGGCAAATCGTAAATATGCAAATTGTGGTTATTATCCGTTTCATGACAACATGTGAATTTTATACAGTTATTTTCTTACTTTTTTTTAATATGTAATAAATTAATTTGAACATTTTATTTAAATACAGTAGAACCTCTATTATCCGGTTTGATCGAAAAATAGTTTATTTTTTTAAATAGAAGATTTTGCAAACTTTTTTACATAACACGCGTCCAGAAATTTTCTAGTATGTGACTTACGACTTATTACAGACTCAACTATGAGGACGATCAAACTAGAACCTGACAGGAATTTTATTAAAAAAAAATTGAAATTAAGAATCTTCTCACAGATGGCGTTAAAAATTTTGATTTCATTAATTTTAATATTATCTAGAGAAACGATGAATGTACTATACTATATATAAATTTTATTTTATTATCGCAAATTTTGACATATCATATAATCAGAAATGGCAAAAATAAATAGACTATAAATGCGTTTAAAAAATACCTAATGATTACGTGTAAATACCTACCAAAAATGGCTATAAATAATTTAATTTATTTTCTAATAAATTCATAATTTTTATTTAATGTAATCTATTTTCTTATTTCGATTATCTGGATTTTTCATTATCCGGAACATCCCGTTTAGACCAGATAATCGAGTTTCTACTGTACGTATAATATTTGTATTGTGACCGTTTTAATACAATACATATATAATTGCTCAATAAAATCAAAATATAAATGCAGATTAAAATATATTGGGATAATATATATTTCCACTACGTTATAAAATTTTATTTTCGTTATTTTTATGAGACATACTAAATTCCATAATATTTTGTTAAACAATTAATTTAAGATTCAAAGTATATGAGAAAGCTAAACAAATCTACCTGTTCACAATTAAAAAAAAAAAGATTTTTATGAATTATTTTTTAATTTAAATTATATAAATGTTTTTGAAGAATGTTTACCAGAAAAATTGCAAACCTAAAATTTTATATAACCAAATAACACATAAATTATTGATGTCATATAAACATAATTCGCAAATATTTGAGCACGTCAATTTATACGAAATGTGCACGTTTTATTTTTTTCTTTCACATATTTTGCCACATATGATAAATTTTAAAAATTGGTATTACTATGACTTTTTCACAAAAAAAACTACGACATGATAAAAATTTTGAAAACAATCGCGTGTGCATTCGCACCGAGGATTTTTTTTAAATAATTTATGGCCGAATTCTGGTTTTTGACCGGTTCTATATTTAGTTTCTTATTCTGATCGAGATTTTAGGGTCGATCACCTTTTTCCAAAAATGGTATATATTAGAAACTGGTAGTACCTACTGCATGTGAACCGAAATTTTGATTGCGAAAAATGTATTTGTCTTCACTTTTTATAAAATAAATCTATTTTTTTTTAATGAATTAAATTGATGAAAATAATCATAATAAAGAACTTTTTCTATAAAATATTGTTTGATCGTTTTATTGTGAAGAATTCGTCACGGTTTTCAATTATTTAATTTTCTGATATTAAAATTATTGACTATTATGCTATAGTTTACAACATTTTCAATCTATATGATAATATTTCAAATAATATTTTGTTGAAAAACAATGCAGTTTTTCCTTAAATAAAGTTCCAAAGTTCACTTTTTTTCTAATTGTAAGCCCAGAACAGTGGACATCACTCATTTTTTTTTATAATAAACTTAAATAATTTCAAAAAATATTTACCTGCTATAAAAAATATATACAAAAATAATTGGTGCTTATTTGTGTCAAAATAAATAACAAATAACTTTATATTTTTTCCTGCTTTGAAAACAAAAAAGTTTTGATTTTTTGTACAAATGACGCACATCAGACCCATCAAAAATAATATATATTATTAAAACGATTGAAAACTTTGACTCAAATTGCCAATTATTTATGATTATTTTTATTTATTATATACTAAAATTACTTTTCAAAAAATTTCAGAAGCTCAATATCTGCAAGTATTTCGACCCAACAAGCAAGTGGCTTTTCCACAAAATTCCAAGATGCATCATCTTCTTCGTCTCTTGGTTTCCCACCAGGGCTAGCTGAAAAGTTATTCGACCAAATATTAAAAGGAGAAGAATTCCAGGGCCGGGAAATCCCTCCAAGTCCTTTGAATGTTCCGGGAGCTCCAAGATCCTTCCCAGAACAAAATCTAAATTTCGGGAACGGCCAAGTAAATGTAGTCCCCTCACAAGAAGTTGAATACTACAACTTAGGATCTAAAAGTTCAGAAAACACGTTCAAATTCCCTGGAGAGTCTACAAATAGATTTTCCAAAGTCCAATACCAAACTGTTCCAGTTTACGAGAATCAAAATAAAAAGAAGCCGTCTCTTTACGACATTATCAGGATAGAAGTGTAATTAAGTTTAGATTTCGTATGTAAATCGCATATAATTCCTATAATTGCTTGGTTGAAAGTATAATGTGTGCCATAAAATTAAAATTTTTATAGTAGTTTGTTTTTCCATTCGGTAAATAAACTGTAAACGTGAAACATCCTCATTGTTAAATGGTAAATAATAGATGTTCAAAATATATAAATATAGATGCTTTCTATTATGACAAGTGTTGAAAAATTGTTTTATTTGTTCTATACATTTTTTTTTTTGTAAAAAAACAGCTAGAATTTCGAGTTTGTCTTATACAAGATACTTGAAAGTTCAAAATTAACATTTCTTCTTTTGATCAGTAAAATATTTTGTTTGAGTGTAAAATATCAATTTTTAAAATAAAAAAATTGTATATTCTTTTATAAAAATAATATATCATTCTGTTTTTACAAATTAAAATACAAAATATGATTGAACACCATCTACCGAAAAAGTATTACTATAGTATTATTTGTATGTACTGGCTTGAAACAGATGGAGTGAAAGTATAATCTACAATACTTATTTCTATTTAATTATATAATTATTTAATGAAAAAACAGTGTTATATTTACGATGAGATAAATATAATAAATTCAATATTTATTATACTTTTAAATTAATTAATTTTCAACAACGATCCGAAAAAAACCATTCTACTACAGAATTTCTTTATTATCTTAATTAAACTATAAACTATGCAAAGAGAAAAATTAGAAACTCAGATAATAATAAAAACAAAAATAAAACAAGATATTCTGGAATCTTTAGCTTCTATGCAGTCGATGATTCAGGTTTTACATCATCATGTGAAGTTCACTATTCAAGGTTAAGGTGAATCCTCAACATTTGCAAAAATATATTTCTACAAAAATAATGCTTTTACTTACAATAAATGCATTGACATTTCTAATAACAAAGACGAAAACCTTCGGTATTACAATATAAATACAAACATTCTATTGATCACAATCGTGCAATATTTTAATACGCCAACTTTTTAACTTTCATTTTTTTTTTAATAATACATATACACGAAAGCCTCTTACTCATATCATTTAATTGTATTACGAACACGTATTTTCAAAACTTTTCCTGTTTACGCGACAAAAAAAAACCGTCGAAAGAGCAAAGAGGGAGGCTCGCGAATTCCAGTCGGATAACAACAACAACCGGGAAAAAATCGAAAACAAAAAAACTTAACCACTGTAATTTCATAGTACATTACAGTCATGACTCAACTCAATCACGATTCTCGATAACGACTCGTGTATAATGAAAGACCGGTTGAAAACGGACATAAGGCCAGTTTTGCTAGACGTTTTGAGATTCCGAAATGAATGCTTGAAATGCGAAATGATCTTTGGATAATTGTTATTATGGTGCTTTGTCGTTTTGGGGTAGTTAAATAAAAAAAGTCGAATTTCATGATTATAGATGGCATTTTTTGCTGCATATTTTCGACGATTTTGGTGTTGAGTGCAATTGTCGAATAACGGAAATTTTTGCATACAAATTGAAATAAATATTTACTTATACTTAAAAAAATAACTGCTTTGTTTAATTTTAAAATGCGAAAACTGAATTATTATCAAAATAAAGTTCGATTTATAATTTTGTAACAAATTAAATATGAAAAACCACTGATATATTTTACTACGCTTTATAAAATAAACGATTCTCCGAATCAATGCATAATAATTAGATTTTTTTTATTGTATATGACCCAGTGATATAGTTTCGACTTAAACACTTATATCGAACATAGCAAAAAAAATAATTAAATCAAGCGAAAAGATTTATAATCTCATTCTTAAGTCGCAAAACTACTTCGTGATCGAGTATGAAAGCTTTTTTATTTTTACCAAATGCCAATCTGAAGGACCCGACTCGTTTACCATTTTTTTTCTCATGTTTGTCTTTTTTTCTTATGCATATACAGATCGATCCTGATCGTCGTCAAGATACATAATTTTTCAATATAAACGTCGCTCGTTACTGCGTCTCAGATTAGTCGACTGTTCAGTTTTGTAGGCAAACATCATGCGGAGCGGAATTCTTTGCAAAATCGTCTTTTTCTTGGCTCTGGCCATCGTCAGAGTGCAAACGAAGCCTGTTGAAGATGGTGACACTCAAGTGACGAGAGTTAAATCTTTAACCGAAGAAGAGAAACGTTTGCCAGTTCCCAGAGAAAAGACTAGAAGCATCTATTTGGTCAACTTGTTGCCCGTTCCCAACGATAGGACGAATCAAGCTACGAACACCGACCAGGATAACACTTTGACTGATTCAGGAAGATCTACCAGTGTTCCAGGTGGTCCAGGACGTCGTCCCACTTTGTTCTTGCTGCAAAAAGTTGAGGATAATGGAAGACTTCCTGATGGAATCTATTACAGGCCGGCGGAAGGCGAGAGCGAAACTCCTCCTCCTGTCTTTCAAAAGGTAATAATGTTATTGAAATTATTATTATATAGAATAACAAAAGCTAATATTAATGTTAGATGTGACCTCTGACGGTGTCACGATTCAGTCGCAATACGTTTTTGCCCGTGTTAAATCTTTTTTGTCGAAAAGAAACTTTTTTTGCGGGATAAATCACATTTTCAATGAACCATCAAGAACGTTTTTGACGCCCAATAAAAAAGTTATAATTATAAAGGAAAAATAAGACGATTTTTGCAATTTTTTTATAAAGTCATCTTTTGAATTGTATGAAAATTCGCATACTGTTCAATATCTCGAAACAACTTCGTGATATTTAATTTTGTGAAAAAAAATTATGAACCCAACCCATTGAACTTTACAATGATTGCAATTAAGTATGTTAAACAACAATTCCTTATCTTGAAAACTGACATTATTCGACAAATTACTGAGAATTTTTCGCCTATTTTGTACACGTAAAAACTCAATTAATAACATCAAACAAAACATATTGATAAATCGGCGAAATTAATTACTTCAATTATATAACTACACAAAAATATATTTAATACAAAAACTATATGATACTTTAAACTTTCAGGATCTGACCGACGTCCAATCGTACATTTTGGCCCGTGGTCCTCATCAAAATCCTGGCAGACAATAAACCAACCCAAAAATTCAATTAACAGTAATTGTACACCGATAAAAGTGTACTATTACATTTTTTTGCGCACATTTCAGATGAATAAGGATGCTTTTTGTGTGAATGTATAAACACGTCACGAATGCGACCTCACGAGGTGACCCAGCATTATGTATCATCATCAACATCTAAAGCAAAATGAACTTGATCATTCAAAAATTTTACACATCGTAATAATTGCGTAATGCTTCCCGGAAATTGATCAGCGAGTTTCGAATGTCATCCCGATTTTTTCCGGTATTACAGTTTTATAAGTACAATTGTTTCCAATTCTATATTGTATGTATGATCAAAAGATATTATATGTGATCTGTATTTGAATATTGTTTATATTTTATGTATAAAAATAAAATGATGAAAATTGAACTAAAGATGTTTATACTAAGGCTATAGCTGACTTAGATGCTGCAGTTGCTGACTTTGCCAAAACCAATAAAGGAGCACCTGCTTCTGATCTGTATTTTGGTGGATCAGCAGACAGCTGGACACGCGTAGCAAATACTATCAAACTAAAAGCGTTATTAAATTTAAGATTGACAGATAAGGCTGGATCTACATCAGGTATCAACTCCTTGATTGCTGGTAATAAATTGATCACCACTGCTGCTCAAAATTTTCAATTTAGATTTGGAGCAAACCTGACTAATCCTGATACTCGTCATCCAAGATATGGTTATACCAATACTGGTGCTGCTGGTTATATTTCAAATTCATTTGCAGGTGAAATGTATTTAGACAAATCTAAACCTGATCCTCGGATGCGTTTCTATTTTTATAGACAACAAGTTGCAAATTCTGAAGATGTAAATGAATTGAGATGTATCACTGGTAATAAACCGGCACATTATGGGCCAAACGATGCTTTTTGTAGAATCACTCAAGGTGGTTATTGGGGAAGAGATCATTTAAGTAATGAAGGTATTCCACCGGATGG
>JAOXNN020000027.1:2688118-2702018 GCA_028571205.2 Hydropsyche betteni | reverse complement strand
ATTGTTTCCAATTCTATATTGTATGTATGATCAAAAGATATTATATGTGATCTGTATTTGAATATTGTTTATATTTTTTGTATAAAAATAAAATGTTTAAAATTGAACTAAAGATGTTTCATATATATTGTATAACTTGTAAGCTTCGAAATATTTTTTATGATATTTAATTATTTTAATTAAAAAGAAATTTTATTGAATTTCAAATTATAAATATAAACATCTGTCGAAGAAAAGTCTATTGATTTATAGACATTTGAGAGAAAGCTTTCATCGCTGCACTGTTTAAAAGAACGTGCACATTTCAAACATATGCATCTACGATTTGGGTCAGTTTCTAAAATAATTTTCAAATTCTATATATAAATACAACTCTAAAATATTTACTGCACATATTTATCGATAAAAACAACAGTTACATTATTACTTTATATGGCCTTAGAGACGCCATACTTCTTACCCATCGTTACATCTTCCGCTCGTTTTCCTATAATTTTTCGATTGAAATCGATAAAAGATCACGTAGATCAATCGAAAGTTGTTCGTTTATAATATTTTGATTGAATTTGAATCACCTTGAATCGTGTATAATGCACTGATTGGATGCAATTTCGAAAAGGTGCCTCTTCTTGAAGCTTCTTCGTTAACGTTGCAGTAGAATCCGCTCGTCCCCAGTTCCGTTCGACATTATTTCTTTGTATATTGCAAACCAGATGAAGTCAATCTTGGATTGAAAATATTTAAATATAGTCGATTAATTGGGGGAAAATATTTCGGCGGAATTATTGTTAAAACGGTGAAAATTTTTAAAGAGTTCTAATTTTTTGTTTTTAAATTTGATATGATCAAATAAAATAATAACGAATAATTGCTACGAGATTTCTAATTTTAAAATAGCTGTTGCTATTATAGTGAAAATCACAGTTTCTATAAGAGGTAATAATTTTGAGGCTATTTAAAGAAATCAGGGGTACGAAAATTGTGTCTATTATACTTTATTTGTTACCATGTTATGGAATAATGTAAGTTATAATTATATTTTTATCAGTGAAAGTGAAAATTTTATCAAAATGACTTCTAAAAACAGTAATTGATCGTGAACCATTCACATTTAACTATACATTAGTAAAATTTATATTTTATATTCTCATAATCATTAATCAAAACAGGAAATTCTTAAATCAAATTCCTATAATTAAATTTTAACTGAATAAACTATTCTGATTATCTTTAATTTCTAACTCCTTCCTTTCTTCTTCCTTACTAAATTTCTATAGGGTGCGATTTAACTGTGCATTAATAAAATATAGATTGCAACAAACAATTTCGTCCATTTTTTTTACAATATTAATTTTTTTTGAATTCAGTTTATTGTGAATCGATTATATTATGAAAGTTATGAATAAAAGCCGTGCTGTTGGTATTTCGCCATTCTAATCCATGTTTGTTCGTCTTAAAATACAGATATTTTTTTGAATACATGTTTTAATTTTAACACACTATTTTTTTAATGCGCATTTATTATATTTAATGTACGTTTAAATTGTTCCCAATTCTATATCACTAGGCCGGCCTAGTTCGACCATCTATCGAAAACCTTATTTTCTTTGGTACTACAAGGTTTGAGACTGAATTGAATTTTTTTCTTAATCAAACCTAACCTAACTTAACCCCCCGATTTTAAGTGTTAGGTTAGGTTAGGTTGGGTTTGGAAAATAAAATTCAGTTCAGCCTCTTGTCAAACCTTTTATTTATTACTGTAAACCCCTCTATAACCCCAAGATAGATTCCACATTATAGGGAGTTTTTCAATTTTAATTTTTTTTACATTTTTATGTTTTAACTGCTTGTTTCAAATGAATTTTAAAAAAATTTAAAAAAATTGAATTTGAATGCATTTGAACTATATAGAGGGGGACTTCATATGGGGGGTTTATTGTATACTAGTAAATTGGCCCGATGTTAATAACATCATCTGTGACAGTTTTGTTAAAAAACGGAAAAATGTGAAAATCCGATTGTGCGAACCTGAAATGTATACCCGATTTGAATATTTAATATTTAATTAATAAAATCAAAATAGTTTATTTGTTATTTGTTTGTGACATATAAGCAAAGCCAAAGATAGAGGCTACTCGATACCCGTACTCTATTTGAATATTCAATATTTAATTAATAAAACCAGTTCATTTATTATTGTCACAATTACGACAGATGCAGTAGGTAATAAGCATCACATTATAGACGTTAACTGTATACGCATATAAAGACCACATTCGCGAAAAAGTCGCGAGCGTCATCGAACAAACGAACACACACAAATCCGCTATTATACACACGAAATCACAATAATTTCAGATCTAAACACTCCCCAACCCACCCACCAACACCCTTCAAAACCAAATTCCTCCAACCCAACCACCACCAAACCAACCCAACACCCAAAAACCCATCCTCGAACACCGAAAAGTTGACAAGACAAGCGCCGTTCGCGGGCCGAGTATATAGTTGTCCGCGTTGCGGTCATCGCCACCGGTGTGCGTTGCGCTCTTCGAGTTTTACGGCGTCTCGCACGACCTGTTGTCTCGCATCTCGACTGAAATAGAGCCTCCTCGGCCGAGAAGAGAGCCAGAGGCCTCCGAGGCTCCGTGGTCTTCGAGCGTGTCAAAGGAACGACGAGATGGACAAAAGCTCCGTTGTGTTGGCCGTTTTCGGGCTGTTGTGCTCTCTGTCGAGCTATGGTGAGTTTTGAATTTGATCTTATTTTTTTTTTTTTGGATAACGGATTTTGTTTGTGTGTTTTTTTTTTTAAATTGGAAATGTGTCGGGTTGCTTAAAGTTCTTTTGCTTTTGATGAAATAGTTTGATTTTTATTTATATGAACTCTATAGAAAATTCGAATTGATCAAATTTTTTTATTCGTATTCTATCGAACTTTTAAATTGATATTACAATTAATTAAATTAAAATTTGAATCTTTATCGATTTAATCATTTATATATAGTTAGATTATGATATCACGTTTTTCGAAAAAATCTTACAATTAGTCATTAAAATTGCCCATTTTCACGATCGTGCCAAATAATTTTATCATCGGATGCATCGCACGAAACATATATGATATCATTCTAATAACATTCACAATACATCATATTATATTTTCGTATACAAGACCGATCTTTCTAATATTGTTCATGCGGAAATTAACTGGTTTATAGCGGTATTTGACTGCAATTTAAAATTACTAAAAAAAGCACTAATCACGAATTTTTGTTGAATTCTAGACGGGTATCCGTTGCCGAAGAAACAATATTTACCGTATAGACCCGGCTACGTTCCAGTATACATAAGGAATGGAGATACACCTTTGGAGGAGATAAACTTGGATCTGGCTGAAGCTTTCCACGCTATTCCTTCGGGAAGAAGTGCCGGAAGGTTGAACGATATCAAGGCAGCAAGATCTCAAGATAAACAAGAAGAAGAAGGAGGGTATATTGTGGTTAAAGTGGAAACTCCGACTTTTGCAGAATTGGCTCCAATTCAAAGAAAAGAAAAATCTAAAGTGGTCAAAGACGAGGTCGAAGCTCCGGTAGATAATAAAGATATCAAACACAGCAAAGAGTCTTCGTCGAAAGTGGGTTTGTCGCAACCCGATAAGAAAAAGGTTGTGCTTGCCCAAAAAGAGCAGTCGAATGGAAAATATATCCAGAAGATTCCGAAAGAATAATTTGAATATGTTCGAAATCTATCGTTAAGGATACTCTATTTATTTGTAGGAGGAATTCCAAATTTAGATTATGACGAAGCTCGTGCCAAGCAATGGAAATGATTCGGAAATTATCGATCCGAGTAAAGGTGAACGAATCAATATTTCTATATTAAATATAAATTTATTTGAAATTTAAAATATTTACAAAATGAATAAATTAATTTAAATAAATATATTATTTTTTTAACCTTCGTCAAATATTTGTTGCTGATGCTTTTCCATATAACTCTGAAAGATTTCAATAAAAAAAATTACGATCATCATTCTAAAAAATATTATAAATTATATCAAAGCAATAAAAACCTTTTTAGCAATTTCGTAAAGACTTTCACCACCATCTTCCGTCACTCGTATCATGCTTGAAAATTTCCCTTCTTTATTTTGTAACAAAATATAAGGATGATCAAATTCAATCTTCTTACTATTTTCCATCACCAACACCTTGAAGAAATACGAAAAATGATTTGACGATCATTAAATTGCGATTCTCAATTACACGACTACGAATCGTTTTATTTACCTTGTCGGAATCCATGATCGTTTGCAATCTATGTGCAACTGTTATTACAGTACAATTTTTGAATTCTTCTCTTATAGTTTTTTGAATCAATAAATCGGTTCTATAGAAAAAAGAAGATAAACTTGATTATGAACATTCAATTGAAAATAAATAAATAAATAAAAATTACCTTGGGTCAACATTAGCTGTGGCTTCATCTAATATCAAAATACAATTTTTACATAATAGTGCTCTAGCAAGACAAATCAATTGTCTTTGTCCAACACTGAAAGTGGAATTTTCTCCGGTTATTTTAGTGTCTAGTCCATCATTTAAAGATGATACTATATCTTTCAGTTCAACCTAATGAATTAAATTTGCATGAATAACTTTATATAGTTAAAAAAAAGATAGATTGAAGAAATTATACTCTTTCTAGAGCTGTCCATAGTGTATCATCATCACAAGATGAAAATGGGTCTAAATTGTAACGTAATGTTCCCGAAAACAATACGGGCTCTTGAGGGATGACTGATATATTGGCACGTAATTTATGCAATCCAATACTATTGATATTAATTTCATCAATTTTTATTACACCATCCGTAAAAAGCATTCTGAAATTAAATATATTCTATGCAATTTTGATTTCTTTTTTGTATTTCAATATCATGTTAAAATGAGTGTTTACCTGAAAATCGTATTAATAATAGAAGTCTTTCCTGATCCAGACCTTCCGACAATTCCTATTTTTTCTCGTGGTTGAAATACAAAAGATAGTGTTTTCAAAATTACTTTTCCATTAGGGGAATATCTTGATGATACATTTTCAAATTCGATTTTTCCTTCTAATGGCCAATCTTCTGGTAATTTTTTATCTATTTCCATATGTAAAGGAGGTTCTTGTTCAACATCTTGATATTCTAATATTCTAAAAAATGAAAAATAAAAAAAAACATATTTTTAATCAAAATATCAATGAAATAGTTTTCAAACCTTTCTACGCTTGTCATTAACGTTTCTACTTCTGTGAGCGTTCTGATTGCATATTGGAATATTCCAATTATTCCGAGGGCTTGAGTGATACCTAATCCAATATTTCCAGCTGTTTCTGTTATCAAAATAGTTAAATATTTAAATTTATACTATAAAGTTTATTTAATGAAAGCATTAATATATAATGTGTCAATACCTGTTCCAGCAATAACTAAAATTAAAACAACTAAAATCAAAAATGCCATACACACAGCATCGAGCCACAAACCAAATGCTCGTGATGTTCCAATATTCATGAACCATACCGAACTATGAAGATCTTGGTGTTCATTAAATTCTTTTTCTAATATTTTTTGAACACCAAAAGCCCGTATTGTTGATAAACCTTGGAAAGAGGCATTCAAATGAGAAAATACAGGCGATCGAGCTGAAATAAAATAAATAATGCAATACAGTGAAATTTTTAAACATACACATTAAAATTAAATTTTAGTGCTTAAATTAATATTTACCACTAGCCTCTAAACGTTTTAAGCTTCTTGCTACATTTGTATAATAATGTCTTAAGTATATGAACAATCCTACAGATATCATAATTGGAATTAATAACCAAAAATTGATGTAAACAATAAGTACCATTATTCCTAGTACTTGTGAGAATATCTGAAAATAGTAAACACTACTTTGTTAAATTATTTGAATTTCAAGTTAAAATGGAATTAAATGCTTACCTGTATACAATCATATATAATTTTTGGAAGTATTTCATCCACCATACTCATGTCGTAAATAAAACGATTTAAAATACGACCCGTTGGAGTAGTATAGAAAAATCTCATAGTTGCATGAATTATGGCTTTAAATAAATCATTATGAAGTTTCACCGAAGCTTTTAAACACAACCAGAAAAACATTATAACTCTAAATATTGCAAAAAATACTAGGAACGCAATGAGAGCTGAAAAAAATATGTATATTGAGTTTTCATCCAATATTTAAATAATAATGTATGTGTAAGTAGAGTACCCGAGTAAACGTTAATGTAGTAATGTCGTTCCACCATATAATAAGAATCTAAGCAGTTGTCAGATGGAATTGTCGAATTATTTTCAATTATATTTGTTGAATTTTCGACATTAAAATCACTAGTGACATTTATAAAGTTCGTCATGTTTTTATATGAAGTAAATGAATTTTCTTCAGCAACGACCCTTTAAAAATATTATTATAAAGCAATACTTTTTTGTCAACTTTAAAAAATAATGTTTATTTAAATAATTACCAAAGAGTGATCCAATAATCTGAATATGAAATTAAAACTTGGCCAAATAAAAACACAATTAAAAAGGCTATAAATAATATAGCTGGCCCACTAGCTGCAATATAAGACTTGTATACCCATCTTTCTACTGAGCCTTCTTTTTGTTGTTCATCACTCATTTTGTCTTCTATTAAATCATATTCTTCCTGAAAAATTCCAATAGTTGAAAAACTCAGATGATTTAAAAAAAAAAAAAATAAAAACCAACAGTTTCATATGAATTATCTTCTGTTTTTATTTCAGTAGACATTTCATCCAAAGTATCTTCCTTGTTATTAATTAAGTTTTGGAACGCTGAACAGCTTTCCATTAAACTTTCGTATGATCCTTCAGCTATTAAATATCCATTGTCTAATAATATTATCTAAAACCATTTCAAGAATAATTAATTAAAAAACTACATTTTCAATCTTTTGTATATTCAAAACTAACATGATCAACTTTAGATAGATATTGATATTGATGAGTGATCAATAAACGAGTTTTCCCTTTTAAAAACTCTACAATGCAATCGCTAAAAAGTTGTTGAGCAACATGACAATCTACTGCTGATAATGGATCATCGAAAAGAAAAATGTCAGCATTTCTGTAAACAGCACGGGCCAGATTTATTCTTGCCTGTTGTCCTGAGAAAATTTTATAATTCAAATAAAAATATTCAAAAAAAAAAAAACAATAATTATTGAAATAATAATCAACCTCCACTTATTTTCATTCCTTTTTCTCCAACAATTGTCTCATCCCCGTTTGTGAACGACTTAATATCTTTTTCTAAAATGCAATTTCTTATAACATCATTGTAACGACAGTGATTCATTTCTGATCCAAATAAAATATTTTGTCGCACTGAATCTAAATTATAATTATACTTTTCAGAATATTTTTCAAAAATTTAAGAGATTTACATTGTATAAAATATTACTATTGAAAAGCCATGGGTCTTGAGATGCATATGAGATGCTTCCATCGACTGAAAGTATGCCACTTGAAATTGGTGTTTCTTTCAAAATGGTATGAAAAAATGAACTTTTTCCACAGCCTACTTGTCCAATAATTGCCACTAAGCTATAAAAATATAATAGATATTGAATTATCTCGATGAATTTTTTTCATATTAATTGAAGGTAAGTTTTTACTAACCTTCCACGTTTGATTTTCAAAGAAATATTAGACAAATTATGTTCATATTGAGTTGAGTTCCATTTCATATAGACATTTTCAAATTTTAATGCATAGTCATTGTTGGTACTTTTTAAGCTATCAGATATATTATTCGAGTAGGATATTTCATCTGAACCTTCAACTTTATCAACTTGATCTTCATCATTTTCGTTATTTTCAACTGGATCTATAGACTCAATCACTGGATTCCACCTGATTTTGAATTCTTTTATTCTATCATTTCCAATAAATGGTATAATTGTTTCATCATCATTGCTTTCTCCCATTTCATTTTCTGCATCTAAATTATCTAACATAATTGATGTAGTTTCTAATTCTTTTTGTAATAAAAAGGATTGTATTCGTTTCAGTGCAACTTTGAGTTCAGCTATATTTGTAATTGCTGGAAATACTTTTCATGTATATTAATGGCCAATAATATTATAATTTTTCTTTAAATTCTAATACCTATTGGAAAAATGTTGCACAATGCATGTTTAATGTAGTCATAAAAACAAATCACTACAAACACATTTTCAGCAGAAATGATATTTCCCAAGAAAACGTACACTATAATACTCATAAATAACGCAAATCTTGTATTATAAACAACAAAGGACATAACTAAAGCTCTAGTCCAAGATAAGTACTTGATTTTATCAATTTCTTTTCTAAAATCAAAGAAGTACATTAAAAAGAATAAAAATAAATATCAACTGCTTAATTTAGCACATTTATTTACCTTCTCAAACTTTTCATCAATTTATTGAACGGTATTTCCCAGGCAAACATTTTTACCACATTGATTCCTGCTATTACTTCATTTACAAAATTCAATCTAGTATCAGTTAAAGGCATTGATTTCTGCTTTTTATTTTTTATGATTTTACCAAGGAAAACTAAATAAAAAATATTAATATTAATATTACAATAAAATAGATGCTTCTTCTGAAAATTAAATAAAACAGTTCTTACTTTGAAATGGAATAACAATTAAGAGACATAAATTTCCAATTAGGACTGATACCCCCATTCTTTGATACATAAATACTGTCATGATAATAGCTTGGATAGGGGCAGTGATCAAATATAACAATAATAAAGTTGAATAATCAAATGCAGAAACGTCCTTAGCTAACAAATTCACTATTTGACCAGCCGAGTTATGTATTGAATCAGTTTTCGAAATCTTCAAAGACTGAAATTAATTACATATTATCAATAAATCGATATCTTTATTATTGATTTCGGCCAATTTTTTTCATGAAAAAAAAATTATGTTTTTACCTTTTTGTATATCAAAGCGCAGCAAGCTACCCTAACTTTCATGCCTATATGACCATTGGAAAATGAAAAAGGATGTCGCAAAATAAGAGCCATAATTGAACATACTAAAAAACCCAATGTGTATAAATATAAATCATATCTTGTCATATCATTTTTCCCTGGTGAATAATACGATATTAATTTTCCTAATAGTAATGGTTGCACTACTCTGTATAAATATTGAAAAATGTTAATAACTATTCAAAGTGATCTTTAATATATAACTGTATTGAATAACTCACTTAAAAAACAATTCTGATATTAAAATGGTTGTCAGATTTATTGTTAATTGTTTCCAAAAAACTTGAAGTAATACTAATATGAGGTTTGGAGAGCCTTCTTTCACTTTTTTTTGCCATATATTATCTAACTTTTTAGATAAATATGCTGAAAATATTGAGTAAAGTTGTTGAATTATTTACCTATTGTATTATTACTATTTAAATTTAATTATCAATTACTTACAAGATGAATGTTCTCTTAAAGGTTCATAACAATCTGAATATTCCAATGATCTTTCCTGTCCGATAGAAAAGATTTCAGATGTCCATCTACATTAGGAAAAGTAATTTTTGCATTTAAAATATCATTTCATTTTCATAATAGAACTGATCGTTTATAGATTTAGAAATCATAACACAATTTTGATTATGAATCGGAAAATTATTTATTTAAGCAGTCTTTTCTTAGTTCATTTATTGTATATATACTTGATATATTATCAACAATTTTTTTTAATTTCAAATAGGTCATAGGTCATGAATAAGATTATGAAAATTATAATAATATCATTGAAGTAAAACAAATTCAATTATGTATAAAATGTACTTATATACAAAAGTGGATCATTTTTTTTTAAATTAAATGAAAAAAAATATGTAAGTTCTTAAAATGAAAATATAAAGTAACCTTATATTTATTAGTTTAAGTATAAAGAAAATCAAGCTAATAAATAAATATTTTAAACACATTTAAGTGATGAAATATTTTTTTTATATTAATATAATAATACTTAAGAAAAATGATTTATTCTTACCTGTATATTCCATATGATAAAATATTCGAGTTGATACATGGATTTTTTGATTTTGGTTTTATCTTTGAATCCTCCATATTTAAGGAAATATTAAGCTTGTAACATATTTAACACCAACAATCACACTATTAGATGTTTTTATCTCTAAATAAAATTCACAATGTAGTTCCTTCTATGAAGTTGGTTATCGTCAAGATAAAAATCTATAAATCAGTTGAGATATTTATCTTTTATAAACCAGATAAAACTAATTTGTAAGCATACATGGTTTGTCCCAAAAGTAATGAGCCTCATTTTTTTTTTCCACGCGACTGTACAGTGCGCACCTGTACAACTGGTTGGAAATTGTGGAAGGGACTCTAAGCTTTCCAGTGACGCCTAGTTAATTTTCCTACGAGCTCTCGGAGCGGTGAGACGTCATTTTTAGTGAATCTCTTCGCAGAGCCTCGTCGTGGTCAAGATGGAGAGAACTTTGAAGCAACGCTATGCGATAAAAAATTTTCGTCAAGCTCCAAAAGACGGCGAAGGAAACGTTTGATTTGCTCACTCAGGCCTTCAAGGATGATTGCTTGTCGTACTTGCAGGTCAAAAAGTGGCACAAGTCGTTCAAGGAAGGCCGGGAAGAAGTGACCTATGAGGCCCGTTCTGGGCGTCCATCAACATCGCGAACGGATGATAATGTCACTCGTGTGAGAGATTTGCTGAACAAAGAACGCCGAACGAGTGTTCGTTTGATGTCAGAAAAAATAAATTTGCCGAAAACAGATGTTCATCTAATTGTTTCAGACGACTTGGCCATGCGTAAGATTTGCGTGAAACTTGTGCTAACGCGCCGGGTCACATTACCTTCGTTTTCAACTCCCATCTGACCCGGATCGGTGTTTCAACGGTGCCACAGCTCCCAAGGATGAAAAGGAAGCTAAAAGGAAATCATCTAGAGAACCTGGACAACATTCAAGAAACCACGACAAGGTTAACAGCATTCCGAAAATCGAGTTCCAGAGGTCCTACAATGCATGGAAAAAACGTTGGCAAAGGTGTATAGATGCAAGAGAATACTATTTTTAAGAGTAATAATTTGTATTACTTGTTTGATCAATAAATAATTTTTTTTGAAAAAAGGCTCATTACTTTTGGGAAAAACCATGTATAAAAGTGTAAAACTAACAATAAATAATATATAAAATGATTACAAGCATAAAATTAAGTTATAAACCTGATAAGTATATTATTCTTTATTTTTATTATTTTAATTGAATTGAAATTACATTTTGATGTTTTGTGGGATTCAAATATGTTTTAACAGGCCAACTTATATATATTACCATTGAGTTTTTCACTGATATGTTATCAATCAAGAAAATATATAGTTATCAATCAATGATAGTGAATTGAATATGGGGACAGCTCCATAAGCTAAATAGCACATTTAATATTTTAAAAATCTGAACATTTAAATAAATGTATGTAGTTTAATCAACATAAAATAATTTTGCATCTTAATCATAACGTGTCCTGGTTATCAATATAAATTAACATGAATAAAAATTTCAAAAGAAAATTCTAACTTAAATTGGGAGATAATTAGTGATTGCTTTAAAATTTTAACAAATATTAAAATAAACTTAAATGAATAAATTCATAGTGGTATATATTTATTTACAATATAAAATAATAACATATTGTGCCATTTGTCAAATGAAAATTTTATCTATGTACATTTTTATGATTATATTTGATTTTCTTATATTTTTGCAAATAAAAAATTGTCTCGAAATATATATTTGAAAATCATTAATGCATCATAAATTGAAAATGATACCATTTAATGAATATCTGAAATATTTTATGGTCACGATTAGATATACCTGGAAAAACGATTGTTTAGTCATTCAGACATTGCTGAAGTCGGCTGTCAAAGTGAGTGACATTTTTATTAATTTTCATATCTTATTGATCTAATATAATACATAATTTACAATTTAATCAATTAGTTGAATTCGTAATTGATTTTAGAATATCTTTCATAACTGACACATATGTTACCATAACCTAAAAATTCACTCCACTAACATCATATCTATATTTTTTAATATAGTTAGCACTCTGATTCAAGTTTAGTGAATCAAATAATATATTTAAGTTTACTATAATATATATTGTGCTAGAACGTGGAAACAAATTAAACAGTTTAAGAGTTTGGTATGCATTTCTGTCTGTTACATCACAATCTTTATGTCATTTGTTTGGCTTTTATCACATTAACCAAGAAAAAAGCTCATTAATTATATCTGTTTCGTTACTAAATATTAATTAAACTTCCCAAATATAATTGTAGAAGAATCATTTTATGAAACTTGTATGAAATCTATTTATGTTGATTCACTAATACTTGCATTAGTATTAAAATAAACCTACTTTCATATTTTTTTTAATTAATTTTATGAAATATTTATCAACTTTACGAACAGCGAACGTATATGAAAATGTTTCATCACATTGATCAGTTTTTATAACTACATGTCAAAGACTATTATTAGTAAGATGTCAGCCAATAAGTTCATTTGATTTTGAGCTTGAAGCGTAAATTATGGGTCACGGGCAATTTTATTTGTATTATAAACATCAAATGAATGAAATGGGTGTGAACGTACTTCCACAAGGATGATGACCTTTTTTATTGGTTTACTTTATGTCGTTTTGCACTTTATAACTATTCAATTTTTTTTTTGATCGCTCATTTTATAGTTAAAATATGTTTGATGATTTGGTAATCACAAAATTTAGAGTAAAGTATACTGTCTTAATATTATTGATAAAAAGAATCTCTGAAACATAGGAAATTTTTATTGGACAATGATCTCTACCGGCATATGCATTATATTGTATTTAGAATAGCGATCAATCAACTCGTTGCTTTTCCTGGTGCATAATATAAAGCTCAACAAACAAAAACACCTTGATGATCAATAAAGCACCGAAACCGTCGGCATTGACTGACGAAAAAAGTTAATATGCATTTACGATGAAATATAATAAGCAAATTTTCACTGGTGCAATTGAAAATTATCGTGGACAACTGATCAACGATCTTACCACTATTTTCACTAATCATACACTGAATATCGTCAGCGATAAGTTTATGACTGACGTATCGAGAGAACACACTAACAAACTGTAGGTGGTGGAAATTATTCCATTTATATACTGTTATCAAAGTTCTTATCATATTCATACAAATTGAATATGGGTTTATATGCAGTTTTATCTTATTATAAATTTCAGTTAATGGTTTTTTTATGGCTGAAAATTTAAAGCTGTAAGATAGTTTCTGTAATATATTTACAACACTATATATTACATTTGCATGTGCGTTATACTCAGATTTAATTATTATTATAGTGTATATATTTTTTTATGAAATAAAACAATATTAAATATAATCGTCTTATAAAATATATTAAATTGAGAATCTTTGTTGTTTATGATATAATATCATATGTACATTTTTTAAGTAAACATGTTTGATATTACTTTTGAGTGATTTTCATTTCTCTGCAATAACACTCAAGAAAATTTACTTAACTAAGCCGTTAATGACTGACCATATCTTTCGAAATAAAAAGTATATAATTTTATTTATTTCAGTACACTAAAATGTATATATGGTAATCCTCCCTATAACATCTCCTCTATAATGTCCCCCCCCCCTATAACTAGCCCGCCGATCAAGGGTGCGGCGTGTCCCTTATAACGTCATTTTTTTCGAATGCATTTAAATTAAAATTTTTT
>JAOXNN020000027.1:2643868-2688047 GCA_028571205.2 Hydropsyche betteni | reverse complement strand
CCCCCCAACAACATCACCCCTAAAATGCCCCCCCCCCCCCTATAACTACCCCTCCTATAAAGATTGCGGCGTTCTCCTTATAACGTCATTTTTTTCAAATGCATTTATATTCAAATTTTTTAATTTTTTTTCAAATTTATTTGAAAAAATAATTAACTCGTAAAATTATCCAAAGAAAAACGAAAATGTTTCATTTATTGATATCCTAAATTCCCCCCTGTAACATCGTACCTATCTTGACGTTATAGGGGGGATTACTGTAACTCGTAAAAATATCCAAAAAAAGAAAAATGAAAATGTTTAATTTATTGATTTCCCAAATTCCCTCCTGTAACGTCGGACCTATCTTGACGTTATTGGGAGAATTACTATAATTATACAATTGTATACGACTATCCAATCTTTACATTTTGAAAAATATTCGCATAGTATATTGATTTATGAACCGTCCCACATGTTACAGAAATCAAAACGCGCATTGTTTGACTTTCGAAATTTAGTTACTGGCGAAATATACGTTTTTTATTTATGTTAAGGTGATCTGCAAATATCGCAACGGTGATTTTTTTTTTATCTTCTGCCCAACTTCATTATCGATAGTCAATTTTTGAACGTGGAATTTCGCAAATGTTAAATGAACGCCTCTTCTTTTGCCGGGTGGATTTTCCTTAAGAAAATTGATGATCTTTTTTTAAACATTTGTTTAGAATTTTGTTCTTGAACGTTTTAGTGACGAGTTTAAATAAGGAAACGGGATTCCCTGGGCGGATTGATGTCATTCTTCCTAATAAAGAATAATTCCGTTTTTCTCCATATACAAATGATCAAATTTTACACAGAACAAGCAATTCGTTTCAATTGTAAAATTTAAAATGTGAATCGGCGTGTTTTATTCGACTATTGCACCAACGTGTTCGTTTCTCATATTCCAATTTCGCAATTTCGTCCGACAACTACGACGTGTCAACGCAATATGTGTATCTAACTTATTTCACGTTAAATTTGCTTTGATGTTAACCGTAAAATCAAGGTCAAGACTAATCGAACTTTCCCCAAAGTGACGACATTTTACGTCACGTATAAATTCTTGGATATATTCCGATTTTTGTCGCAATGTTCAGTGCGGTTCAAAGGTCTAGGATAAGTTGTGAAGAGGTGATAGTTCGTGTTATATGGAACATTTTGAACTAGTAAACCCCCCCATATCGTTCAAATACATTCAAATTCAGATTAGAAAAAAAATCAAATGCATTTGAAGCAAGCAGTTAAGACGTAAAAATGTCAAAAAATGAAATTAAAATTGAAAAAGCTTAACCCCATATAACGTGGAATCTATCATGACTTTATAGGGGGGTTTACTGTACATACCTTAGTACGAAATATCGTTGTTTTTCAGTCATTATTTTTTTGATTTTTAAGAAAAAATCTAAGATTAGTGCTTGCGTTCTAATAGTTTACAAATGAAATGTAATATGGCAGACAATTTTTTTGTTTGTTTGTTATGTATTTAATCATTAAATAGAAGTACAAAAAACTATCAGAAACGCATGATTAGTTATCAAAAAATTGCTGAAATGAAGAGAAACTAATTTTTTTTGGTATTACTTCAATTTCATCAATTGAAAAAAATTTGAAAATATTTTTTTTTAAATGTATTTGAAACTTTGGACTTCTTTTTTCTTAACAAGAAATATCAAAAAACTCTTGTTTTCATTTACTTCACTAATTTTTTAATAGCAAATCATGTATTTCTGAAAAATAAATCTGATATAAATTTTTCTATATCGTCTGCCATATTATTTTTCATTTGGAAATTATTAGTGCGCAAGCGCAAAATTTTAGATTTTTTCTTAAAAATCAAAAAAATAACTAAAAAACCATGATTCTTCGAACTAAGGTACGTATAGTTCAAAATGTTCCAAATATCATGACCTATAATCTATTTAAAAACTATCCTAGACCTTTGCACCACCCAGTAGAAAAGATTTGTCAAATCGAGCTATCTATACAAAACTTTCGAGAGTAGGGAAGCACTGCCACTCGATTCGTACCGTTTTTACGCCATCTATTGATCAATATTTGCACTACGTACTTGGACGGACATCTTCAACGCAATTTAAGTACTCGAACGTGCAAACACTACAACAATCAAACGGAAGACTCGTTCGATTTATTTTTTTCCATGACCAATTTCGTATTCTCGTCACGGTTTCGCGGAATCGTGAATTTCTTCCATGTTTGCGGACACAATCCCAATACTGAGAGCGTCCGCTTCGAGTTTATGCCAAGATTAGAACGCCAAGTGTCCGAAACGATTATGCCAACGTCGAAAGACCCATCTCACCTTTGTTTAACTTGCGAAGAGTTCAAAAAGTGACGTCACTTCGTCCAAGTTCGTTACGCGCGTTAACATCGGTTCGCTAATTTTTTTCGGATTCTATTTTCGGAAGACTTCGAGTTTTTTTCCTTGTGTGTATTGTGTCTCGATTTATTTTCGGATGTGGATTTTTTTCGGATTCGTATGGATTTTGTGGAAGGTGTAACGTTTCATATGAGTGTAAACACTTCAGCTCTCAGTGATTGCAGATTGTTTTAAAAATATGTTTTTTTTTTAGGTTAAAGCGAAATATTTTGCAGATTTATAATTTTTATTTTTTTTATTTTGATGTTTTCGAGATAGTATTTATATATAAAGTTAGAGTGGTTCATTGTTCGGGGTGTTATGTTTAATAACATCGAATAATTTTTGATGTATGTAATATTTTTATGTCATCTGATGTATTTTTTAATAAGTAGACGTGAAGATATTTGAAAATTTTCCATGCACCACAAATTTGTTTTTATTGACATTCAAACTAAACAGTTACACGTGACATGAGGATAAATAAGGTTTTATCCTTGTATACGTTAACAAATCATCTCTAATATATAGAAACAAATCATAGATTCGTTTTGATGATCGATCAAAATAAGGAAGTTTTGAAGAAAATGTCAAAATTTTTCATTATTGTAGGTAACCGACTTCCCGTATGTTTTATTAGTTTTTTTTTTTAAGATGCAAGGTTCCGTTTTCAAACATTGAAATTCCACCCCGTCACAAATAATTTGATTTTCAATATGCAAATAAATTTTATAATGTGTTTTATCAATGTCCAAAGTGTTGTTTGAATTTGCAAAAAAATACTTTCTTGAGGTATAACTTTTATGGGCGTAGTTTTTGTATAGAACGCAAATTTTGGAAAAAAATTCCGATTAATTGATAGATCAGTGTTTGTATTTTATGATTTTTTATAATATAAATTTTTTTTGCTTATCATTGTTCAAGGACAAATTCGTGTATTTGTATTGTCATATTATGTTGTCGTTCTATTGAAAGATTGTTTCTGTAACGTTTAGTTCGCGTGTGATCATATTTAATTTTCAATAATAGTATTGCGATGTAGAATATATTTTTGTCATTTAATAATAAATAATCGAAATTAAATTAAATTTTGTATTATCTTGACGTTTATGAATAGACATTGTAAAAATATTCAATCAATTTATCATATGCTAAAAACAAACTTTTCGATTTGGTCAATATAAACCATACTTTATTATAATTTTAATTCCTACTTTTTGATACATTATTTTTTTAACACACAAATTCAAATTTTTCTTGAAGATTCAATTGCATAAATTATTAAATATCATAATATTATTGTCATGATCTCTAGGAAGGTAATACAATATGTTCGAAAGAGTCAATCACGTTGATTATCATCCTCGACGTCCTACGATGCATTAAATAAAAGCTTTAATGTTTGCATTCTATATTAAAAAATATAGCTTGAAAAATGAAAAATAATACGTAAAAACGTCTAAATCTCAATATATTATATTTAAAAAAAATATATACATTTTTCGAAATTTTTCAATCGAAAGAACCGATCCTATAATCAGAAACTTCAATGTATATAATTTACCCAAAAGAACGTCACAATATACAATATCAAAAAACCGATCTTCATACCGAAATTAAACAAAAATACAACCTGCACCCAAAAACAGAACAAAAAGAGAGAGAAGAGACTTCTTTCGAACGAGCAACATTCTTTTTCATTATAAATATGAGTCGTTCGGCGCGCGCGTTTTAGTCGTGCGGTCGACGGCGTGCACGCCGAACGTTTCCACACCGAAAACATTCACTTTTACCGACACAACATCAATTCTTTTCGCAAATTCGCAACCGAGAGGGTCGCCCTGATAGTTCTGAAGGTTCACAGCGCGAATCCGCCCAGCGATTTGAGCTGATATCGCTGATAAAGTCGACGTGTCGCGGACCGTTTTCGCGCCGAGATTGTGGTCGGTTCTGTTTGTTTGTTTCGCTTCTGGTCTTCAGTCTGGTCTCCTGAAGGTTCTCGTTTGTGATCGTCTGTGAGTTTTGTGGAGGTATTGTTTTTTTTTATTATTATTTACTTCCCGTTTTTGTGTGGTGAAATTGTGCAGAAAGCGCGGTCGGTGCGCTATGTGAAGTCTCGACCGATATATGTCTTTTTTGGATGTGATTTGGTTTTTTTTATTATTTGATACCATCTATGAATCACACGTATTTGAAATGGAAACGTTTTATATATGTATGGTTTATTTTCGCGAATTTCGTGAATTGCGCGACTTGGCGAAAGTTTCGAATCCGATGACACTTTTGTTTTTAATGTGTTCATGCTAATCGGACGAATGTGTTACGAAATACATTTGCATGTTTCGTTTGTTAACGAAACGAATCGTTTTGTCTTTGAATTCAATTGCAAATTGTCGATAACTGCATTATTTCAAATATTTATCCCAATATCTAAACAATGTTCATATTTATATATCGCAGTTTTAAAGTGAAGCCTTTTTCGCAAAACGGAACAAGGCCTCGTTGACGAAAGGGTTGTTAGTCACCATTTTGCGAAAGCAAATTGGATTACTCTAATTTATTTTTATTCATTCCTTATTAAAATTCAAATTACTAACCAAATTTCCATATTATACAAACGGTCAATCACAAACGACAGATTCCTTTCAAAATCGTCCAAATTTAATAATTGCATACAAAACGACGGTCAGAATCGCTCTGATTATCATTGGTAGTGCAATGTCATAATATGGCTGCTTCGGGAGCGATTTTGAATTATTTATATCGGGTGAAAGTGGCCTTTCTGTCGATCTCGAAACGCCGTACGCGAGTCGTATTACAATTCGAACGAGATCTCATTATCGAGCTATTCTCGGTTTCGTTCTGCGTAATGAAAGTCTGTCAAAAATAACGTGTGTGTGATGGAGGTTCATGAAATTTCATGAAAAGTGCGCTGAAATTGTATTTTGATTGATGGAAAACGGTTTCGAGTGTGTTTTCGCTGTGTGCTTTAATTTCGTGATGGGTTTTGATATTAGATGAAAGTTTTCGAGAGCATTTCGCTTTAAATAAATATTGTTTGTAATTCTATTGAGTGTTGTTGTTATGGATAATTCATCATTTTTATAAAATTATGTAATGTCCTTTAAAAATACTCAGTTTTATGTTTTTAAAGTTTGCAATTTTATGTTGGTTCATATAATAGTTATATTTTAGAAAAAATATGAATATTGATGCGCATCACTCGTATTCGTTTACTCTGATAGAGTTAATTGTGAAAATAATGACGATTTTTATTAAATTAATTTCAAAGATTTCGCTAATTGGAGATATCATGTAAATGATAATTCAATGATTCATAATTTTCATCTTGTTCCAAAAATATTTTGGCTATGTTAATAATAATAAGTGCTGTCAATATGTATGACAATGAATATTAACCTGAAAATCATATTTAAAATGTAAACCAGTATAACACTAAATATTTTATTTAATATATTCTATTCAAAATTATTTCCTTTAATAATTATTCAAAACCAGATTGATTGCCATATCAAATTTTAATGAAAAAACCATTACGACGACCCATATTGATATATGTGCATAATCGGAAAGGATGTCACAAATCTCACAATTTTTCATAGATGAATATTCAAATCATATTTCGCAACGCCGATAATCACATAAATTCATTCCCAACACTATTTAGTAACAAATGCATTAACATAAACATTATAAACGAGAAACATTTCGATCATGCATCGGGCCGATTTTTGCACAAGACGCGACGCGAAACGTGATAATTTCCGTTCGCAAACATTGCGTTATTCGAATCTTTGATCGTGGGACGTTTGCGTTTGAAATTTCCCGCCATTTATATATATATATATCATGTATTTAAAAAAACCGACACCGAACACGAAAACCTGTCGCCTAACCATGACCCGACTTTCGTATGCGGTTGCGCAAAATCCGCTCAAAACGGCTCAGTTTAGTAACATTGGCCGTCGATTTGTAGTGTATGATCTTTCGAATATTTTTCTATTCGGAAATATATTATTTCAGTATTTTTATGCGTTTTCGCAATTCGATTAGCATCGGTTTCGTAAAGTGCGTATTGCATTCATTCGTATGTTTCGTTTTTTAGACGCCTTGAACCTTTGTATTTTATTGAGAAGATTACCTTTAGAGTTCAATCAGATGAAGTTTCATTCAAATTTATGCGATTTAACTTGCACAATTGAAAATCTCAACACTAGCATAATCTCGATTTTTTTGGGATAATAATTTTTGCACGGCTGTAAAATACATACGTCAAAACAACATCTAATGTTAAATTAAAACTAAACGAATTTATTTGATGTCAGTCATAATGCCTAGTTCACACTACGCTAGTAATTTAGTAGAGTAGCGAGTAGTTTAACCACTAAACTACTCGCTACTTTACTAAATTACTAACGTATTGCGAACTAGGCAAAGGGAAGGCAAAACATGAAAAAGGAGGAAATGTCCTCCTTTAGGATACCATCTGGCAGCCCTAGGTGGGAGGCGCTGCTCTCCCGATAAAAATAGAGTAAAATGGATCGACTCGACTTAATCATTCACTAAACTACTTGACTAATTTTTTGTGGTTCGCACACATTTAGCCACTAAATTACTCGCTACTCTATTAAATTACTAGCCTAGTCCGAACTAGGTTTAAGTCTGAACGTATTTATTACTAAACGCGTTGATGGGTTAAACTGAACGTATCTTATTTCATCAGGTATTCAGATCGAGAATGCTTTTTTATATACATATGTTAAAAGGATTTGCAGGACCAAGAGCATTATTTTTGTTACTGGCAACCCATTTGACATTTGAACCCCGATTGGGTCGTGTGAGTTATTTTAAAAAAGGACGCTGTTTTTATTTACAGATTGAAATGTTTTAGAAATGGTCATTTGCTTATCATGTCGTTATAAATACATAATTTGTCTGAAAATAGAGCTTTTTTTTTCCGGGCCGATAATCGGTGCCCGTTTTTTTCAAACAATCGCGTTTCAAATCCGAAACACCCACACAATCGAATTATAACAAATTGCGTTAGATCGAATTTGGGTTACGACTTCTATTTGGATTCGTTTCGTCAACGGCGATTCTTCTCGGCGGTCTCGTAATAATTTTCATTTTTATATACATATATACTTTTTTCATACGTGTACTAACATTCGGACACAATGCGCAAGAGGCTTTGCACAATGGTCCGAGTCGTTTTATAATAGAGAATCGCATTAAGGTGTTTGTTGTACAATTAAATCGAAACGCATTTGGCTCGCAAACATTGCGAAGGATCGATTTTTGTTGCCGATCTGTGTTTTGTTACGTCAGATGGGTTTGAAGAATGTTTGTTGTAATATCGATTTGGTCTGAATGTGTGTGTAATGATGTTTCGATTTGGATGTTGCTACGTTTGATTTTTTTTTTCGTCCAAATTTTCATTCGAGTGAAAAAGTTGTATCGAAATCGCTTTGACCTGAAATTTCTGTGTTTTATGTAATTTCCGTGTTTGAAGTAAAATATTATCATTATGCATTGTCTGTGATGATTTGGCTTTTTTGAACCCTTTGAAAATTTGAGCGGTTTTCCTTATTTTGTTATGAAAATTATATAGGGGAAAATACATTCCATTTTTCACTAATATAATACATAACTCTCTAAAAAGTTTGAACACTAAAAACTATCCATTGCCGAATGGTGTTAAGGAAACAGTTACGATTTCGTACATTTACTGGTCGTCGCTTGATTTTGGATATTTTGAATTTGAAAAAAAAGGTTTACTCGAAAGCTTTTATAATATTTTTAAACTAAATAAATAATTTTCTCGTAAATTTATATCTCATACTTATAGATAACTTTCATGACTTTGCTCCCATCATATTCTTAGTTCAGAAAAAAACACCAGATCATTATTTCATAATTTTACGTATTCTAACTCGATCAAATTATATACAGATAGTTGCATTTTGTCTATCATTAAAAATTTAAAAACCTTTTCCTAACATCTAACCAACGATAAGTGCAATTTTTTCTGAACCCTTTATGAAAAAATATGTAATAAAATCTCGATTTTGCATATTTTATCATCTACAATAAAAGTACATGATAAAATATTCATCAAAAATGGCAGCCAATGATGGAAATTGTGCAAATTCATATCTTCCAATGTTAATTTTGAAAATATTGAGCTTTCCAAGAAGAGTAACAATTACATTTTTACATGTTATGAGATTACACGATTTTCCTTATAATTGTTTGTTTAACAAATTAAATTTTTCAAACATACCATTAAATGAAATATACCGCATTTTGCATCAATCATTCTTTTCACTTTAAATTCATTATTATTAGCGAAATATTATCGTCTCAAACTAATTTCTATTCAGTAGTGACCGTGTATTAAATTCAAAAAAAATCTGACCATTCCTCCCCTAGAGTTCGCCATTCCTCCCCAAATATAGAATTTTGGTTCATTAAGTAGCCATGTGATGTAGATTCTACATAATGCGTTATGATATTTATTTATTTTTAAGCGTGTTTACGCAATCATTTCTTTTTATATCAACTAAGAATGCGTTTAGAATTAAATCGATCGAAAACAGGAACATCAATTTAAATTTATTCCACAAAAAAAAAACCAAATACCAATTAATTTTTACCGCATTTTTAAACGCACGAGATCAACATCGATCAAATTCTAAATACAAATTTATCTATTCCGGAACACCTACGCATAACAATTTATAAAAATGAAACAGTTTTTCCCGACATTTCAATCGCATCGAAGCGAAAGTGTTTTTTTTTGCACAGCACGCCATGCACTTTTCACAGGCCCTTGACCCGTTGCGTTCGTTTTGCACTGTTGCATTTCGTAGTGAATGCATTCTAACCTTATTGAAATTGCACATGGACGATGAAATTTAACCTTCAATGTATTATTATTATTGTTATAAAAGTTTACCCTGCAATTCACGTTTTAAGTGTATGTAATTATGGTTTTTCTTCGTGCAATTTCGTCTGATTTTTTTTCTATTTGACGCAATACGTTTTTTTCCATTTAAATAATATAAAATGTATATTTAAAATATTCAATGGGATTTTTTTTATATTATTGTAGCATAATATTATAATAAACGTTATGTATGCTATTAAAATTGAGTGTATGTATATCGTGAATTGTATTATAGAATATTGATAATTTTGCGCGAATCTGCTGAATTTCAATACAGTAGTAATAAATGAATCTGTAATTTATTTAAGATCGTATTTGCATTCGACAAATTTATAGATCGAATCAATGGGAAATTTTGATTGTGTTGGAAATTCGGTCATTTTTCAATGGCTTATCATTTTGACAGATATTATCCGCGAAATTATACGATAAACTTAATTAAGCAATGGATATTAGAAGCACGGCATTTTTGAATGATCGATCATCAGATTATCAAATACATTTATCGCAAATTGAGAAAAATCACGTAGGCGCCCAAAGTCCATTTTCTAAAGAGATTTTCCAAATATTCTAACAAAAATCAAATACGATCCATCATCAACTATTGTATTTCCACTACACACTATAATTAACACTATTGCATAGATGTAAAATGATGCTATTATGAATAGGGATACCAAATATTCGTAAAATCAATTATTCGTATATCGAATATGAAATTGGCAAAATATTCGGATAGTCGAATATCCGAATGTATAATTTATTAGATATTTTTTTACTTTTTTCAAAAAATATTAAGTGATATTTTATAAAAAAGGGATAAAAATAAAATAAAAAGCACATTATTCGAGCTTTTACTTACGTAAAAGCTCGAATAATATCCGATTAATTTTATAAATATTCGAACTTACGAATATTGAAAAAGGAGCGAATATATCCGAATATCGGATAATCGGATATTCGATTGGGACCCCTTATTATGAATATGGATGTGCATATCGAGACTTTCTATTACACCATAACTACACCCAGTTCGGATTTTTCTATAAGCGGTGAAAGCTTTCGGTTCAAGGTTCCCGATTGGAAAGGATTCCTACTATTTTTAAATAATAAATTTTTGATGAATTATTATAGTTTTTATATATCAATCGAATAGACATCATGAAAATTGAATCACTTTTTGATGAAAAAAGGCGTTTATTTGGATTAAGGCATTTTTTATAAATTTGCCCATTTGTCTTTTATATTATAGAACATACTATCAAACTCCCTAATTTCTTCTTACACGGTTCTGAAATAACACAGTTCAAAAAAAAGAACTGATAGTTTTTTACACTGTTTTTTCGCTTCAACGCGATGTAAAAATAAAGAAAATATGTATTATTATACCACAATGGTAAATTCCAAACCATTATATGAAATATAGTTATTAAATGAAAATTCACGATGTTTTTTGACGATTTCACATGGTGAAATTTTGCCACATTACACATTTTTTGTAAAGTATATTTGGATGAAAGTCCGATGATAACCATATATTTTTTTACACGGTAAATCTTTGGAACTTATCCCCCGTGTAGAAAAAGTTTTGATTGTATATCAATAATAATCGATAAAATTTTATTTCCTGGTATTATTTGGAATTCGGCTCTGTATTTATTATTAGCGGATCATATTCGGCGTTGCTCGGACTATGGGCTCGGGTACCTGGTATTGCTCGACCCGGCGTTACTTTTCAATTTAAAATAGCGTCAGATCAAGTTTTAAAATATTTTTAATGATACATAAACCTTCCCGAATTCCCAACCAATATATTAAAAAAAAATCATCACGATCAAATAAGCGATAAAGGCAATGTATAACTAACACACACGCATACATTCAATTTTATTCATATGTAATGGGTCATCCGAAAATTTTTGACGCCTCGAACTCGAAACATTCTGATCATACCACACTTGAACACAAGGTTTACCATTCAAACTCAAGTGTTATTTTCCTCATACTGCAATGGAGATTGTATACAATGACTATGACGATATCCATCAATAAAATCGGTGAATCCATTCATCGATCGAACGCATTTTCAATGCTACCACTAGAAGCATTGCCATCGTCGTCGTCCGAGCACTTTCGATGTTCAATGGCAGCCACGATGAAAGTAAAAATCCTCGACTTTTTCCCGTCGATTACGTCATCGGTTGTTACGATCCGGCGCGTAGTAATGACATAGAAAGTCGGCTGTTACGTCGCCGACCGGCCGACAACTTTTTTCGATAACACTATTCAAAACGGCGGGCTTAACTTTGACGGTGGTCGGATGGACAATGGAGGAAATTTGTGGTTTTTTTTTTTTGAATTTTGGATGCGTTCGGTGAATCATTTTATTGTTTGTGTTGCGATGAGGATGCGTTTTAGAGCCGACGATCTTGGTTTGTTGTGTTGTCGCGTTTGTTTCGATGCTAGTATATAGGCCCGATGTTAATGACATCGGCTGTGAGTTACGTAATTATGTGTAAAAAAATTAAATCTATGCAAAAATATTTTATGACCGTTCCGTTGCGAAAAGTCGATGCCCGTTTGTTATGTATAGAGGATAATGTATAGGCCCGATGTTGATAACATCGACGGTTAATTTATAAACATACTGTTACGTAATAAAATAAAAATTACAAAGATTATAGCCGTTATTATAATGACCATAAAGACTAAATTTGGAGGTGGCCATTTTCGAGCTCGAGAATGATGTAAATAGTGATAATAGTATATATAGATGCCCGTACTTGATTTGAATATTTAATTAATGAAAACAGTTCATTTATTATTGTTACAATTACGATATATAGGCAAAGCCAGAAGCAGTAGATAATAAGCATCATATTATAGACGTTTACTGTAAAGTTGTGAGCGTCATCGAACAGACGAACACGAATACACGAACACACACACAGAAATTCGCTATTATATATAGGGAATATAACTAGCTGAAATCGGCAGACGTTGTCCTGCCAGTCTGTATTATATCAGCTTAATATGATTCTATGAATTACGTAACCAAGGCAACTAAATTCAACAAACGACAGATCTTCGACTCTTCGTACTGAATTTTTTTTTTTTTGGTTTTAATGATACAAAAACCTTCTCGACAATAAAATACATATACATGCCAATTTTTGTAGTGATCGGTCGAACGGTGTTGGAGTGAAACGACGTCATATACACAAACATCCATTTTTATATAGGTAGAGATGTTTTAATTAGATCATAAATACAAGAGTGATTATATTATAATATCATAAAAAGTGTGCTATTGTAAAATTTGATAAAAATGTTTATTGTTGATTTTGCGATAGTAAAGTCTTTTGAAAAATATGAGATAATTTAGTATTCAGTAATAATTTAAATCGTCGATTCTGAAATTTTTTTAATCACGATCCTTCCGAATAATTTAATATAATATAAAAAATACAAAATATTAATGTTTATCTGTTGTTTTCACCTTTGTGTATTAAGGTAATACACAAGTGGTTGACCGTGTACCAGTAATTGACCACTTTTCAGAAAAACGTAAAAATGAAGATTTTTAAAGACGACAATCTTTCGGAAAGGGTGCGATAGATTAACTGTTAATTATTACATCTTGTCTATCGCACCCTTTCCGAAAGATCATCGTCTTTAAAAACCTTAATTTTTACGTTTTTCTGAGAAGTGGTCAACCACGGGTGCACGGTCAACGACTAATTTCATTACCATATGTAAAAACAATATGAATTTTACGACACATTTTTATAAGTAAGGATCAATAACATTTATGATCTTAAACATTTCTTCGTTAAAATTATACTGAAAAATTTGAGTTCACTCATGATTTTTGATGATACCAAAAAAATTTCTAACACTCAAATCATATACAACACATATATAATATTAAATTAAATCCACAATTAAAACAAAATTAAACGTCTCGCGCACACACACATCCAGAGAAAGCCGACTTTTCGCCTCGAACGAAATAAATTTTCGAATATTCATTCCGACGAGAGTGAAAGTGGCTCGTTCGTGGCTTTTTTTTATCCACATTATGAATAGTGTTATGCCGGTGTTATAATGCGGTAGGAAGACGAGTCTCGAGGCTTTTAAGGATCGTCTCTTTTGCGTAATCGATGAAGGATGTCTAGGAGTTTGCTAATAATGGCCGCTTAGCATTATGTCACGTTGTCCTTTCGTAATGTGGACATGCGTGTTGAATTCGAATGGGTTTTTCGACGATTGTTTGCCTTGTTTTTTTTTTTGGGAATTATCGTATTTTTCCGTTCGCGTTTCCATGTGAGTGTTTATTAATTTTCCGAAAGTAAAACAGGTCTGGGTTTGGTTTTTCGTTCGGAAAATAAACTGTTTTTGATATCTTGTTATTGTAATCGTTGAACGATGATTGATATTGTATCATCGCGATTTTTTTCTAATCTTTTTAAACATTGTTCGTTTTATCACAAGAAAAATATTATTTATAATACTTTTGTCGTAATGCACTGAATTTAAAATATGACGCATTAGTATCAATGTGCGGAAAAAATAAGATCTTCGATAAGCTTATTTTCATTAAATTTCGGAATTTTTGTGAATAAATGTATGAACAGGTGAATTTTCTTCAATGTCATCTCGATATTTTGATACACAACGAATTCTTGCACTTTCAAATGTGGAAAAAGTACGCGGTTTTCAATTCATTCCGATTCAAGTTCATCACACTCGATCGATTGACATCACTCAAGTTTTTCTTAAATAAGAACCATTTAAATTAAACATCACATCGAAGATTATTAATCGACGAACCGGCCACGGGTTCTATAACCCTCGGATCCCGAATTTCCTCTCGACGATTTTATAACATCGCCATTAATAAACAAACAAACGCGATCAATTGTTTTCAACGAGCTCGAATCAAAATCGAAAAGTAAACATAATGTACAATAAAAACGAGGAATAATAAATCTTCGAATATCGAATTGAGATTGACACGAACCAGCCTTGAGACGATGTGACGATGACTCACAAAAACTAACCTAAATATCGTCTGTTGATGAAATCAATCTATTTTTCGATTTTTGAATGTATGTCGATATGATTTTGAACGAAGAAAGTCCAAATTTTCAAATGCACTTCGTGTAAGGCGGTCGTTCGTTCAGCGTATGAATTATGCGATACATTTAACGGGTGTGGAAAGTTTCGTTTGAAATTTTTCATATGTTTGGTATTTTTATATGATCCGCTTAAGAGTTTAGCATAAAAAATAGATTTCACAGTTATTTTTCATATCGGATTGCATTTTAATGGCGACTTTATCTTTGTTTTCGTTTCTACGTCACAATTATTTGTGTGATTCGTAGGTTTGCGTATTCGTCGTGTACGTTCAAAAATGTCTATCGCGATTTTAGATCCCACGTTTGCTCTTCATACACGTATGTATTTTAAATTTAAATAATTTATTTACTACGTGTAAATGCTGTGTTTGCATACGAATTTACTTTTTGTCATTTATACCGGTTGTCCTCGGCTGATTGAATCGCCTTCCTACTTACTATACAAGCATTTTGTTATCAAAAAGCATTCTTCAAGTATCACTTTATACAGTGAAAATATCGTACATTTTCATACAGTAAACACATTTTGATTTATAATTTATTAAACATACACCAAGTTCGAACGGAATAAAACTAGTTTTCTGAGCCGCAAACTCACCTGTTTCAAAACCGCTTCTTCATCCCCGCAAATATTAAACGCTTTTACAAAACCCACAACTTGTTCTTGAAAGTTCGAGTTTGCGCAATTGACTTTTCCGGATGTTTATTCCGCACCGAGATTCTTCGAAACTTGTCTGTATTTATAGAAGCCTCGAATTTAAATTGAAATTTATGAAAATAAACTTTCTAAAGGTGCGATATGCGGCTCACACTGACCACACACAATTTGCAACTGGCTTGATTACAGGAGTCATTTTTCAAATTCAAATCGCCAAGCTATTTTGAAACAACGCGAATGTTTGCTGATTCACGGACGGGCATGGATGTTCAAAGATCTGAAAATAAATTTTTGCAACCGCATATCCACGATGGAAGTTTTCAACCTTTGAATAAATTAATTATAGATTTTTTATATTGTTTGTATACAAACAAACATATGTTTTATTTAAACGTAACCGTTGCATAAACTAACCTGTCATTGCGGAACAGAGCTTAATAAACCATTTGACATTCATTCTTGTTGATATGTTAAACCATTTTTTCAATCAACTTCCACATTACCATGAACAATCATCGCGATCTTCTTCACACTAATCAGTTATATACACTCAATAAGGACCCATCGAATCCTTCGATCCGAGTTTATCGACACGTCCCTTAACCCTTCATAACCCAGTGGTGCCGTGGAAGAACCACCGTTTCACCATTTTTTTCCCAGCATCCCAGCGGTTCCATTGCGACACAAATGATTAACGAAATAATAAAAATTTCCAACAAATGCTAAATATCTGGCAACTAGGGTTGCTAACTTTTACAACAAGTAGCTCAAAACTATGGTTGTAGCCAGGAAGGGGGGGAGGTCTACCCCTCATATCCCCTTACTCTGTATGTTGTATTTAAATCATGAGATTTATGTTGAAATATAACACTCGATCTTATTATCAATTCAGCATTAATTCGTTGGACATATTATAATATTTTTCAAATGAAAAAAACAGCATATTTTTATTGATTGAAATCGTTTACGTATACAAAGTAGTACCCTTAAAAAATCCTGGCTACGGCCATGTTCGAAACCAAACATCATCATCATTACGAGTCAATCAAATTCTGAATTTCCGGGGTAATTTTATACTTATCCGGGATACGGAACGGCGATTCTAATTCCGGGACAATCCCGGCCAATCCGGGACAGTTGGCAACCCTACTGGTAACGCTAAAATCGAAGTGTTGTCGGAATAGAACCGCTGAGATACTAATAAAAAAAAATGAAATAAAATAAAACAATAAAGTAGCGGTTCCTCCACGGCACTCTGGGACACAAAGGGTTAAGGCGTCAACGTCTCCTACCACCCAGAACCCTCTTGACCGTCTCGAAGACGAGGTCCTTGCCTCGGTGGTTCGTCAACACCCGCGTAACAACAATTCCGGCCAACTGAGGGCACATGCCCGGTGTCAATTGGCGTTGACCCCCAATCTGTGCCGATTCGGCCCTGTCGTTCCAAGATCAACAGTGTCAAGTTCACAGCTGACATGTCTGCGCCCTGCGCATTCTCGCCATTTCTAATGTAATCGCTGGTGTGCACGCTTTTCGGATTGAAGTACTTACAGTGTTGCTTGTAAGTACGTTGAACTCCCCCATATAACGTCGAGATAGGTTCGACGTTATAGGGGAGAATTTGGGGAAATCGATAAATTAGACGTTTTCATTTTTTTTTTTTTGACATTTTTGCGTGTTAATTGTTTGTTTCAAATGCATTTGAAACGAATTTGAATTTAAGTGTAATTGAAAAAAATGACGTTATAGTAAAGGCGGCGCAAATTTTATAGGGGAGTTTACTGTACTTATAGGCAGTTGGGTATTTTTCATTTTATTGTCACGTGCCGTTGGGCTGATGTAGTTTGTTACCTTTTTTCCATATAACTTTGTAATGTTCGAAGTTACAACTCTCTAATTTGAATTAAGATCTTATTGTATTTTATAAGACCTAGATATAGAATACAATAAGATCTTATAAGTACTTATAGTGTGTTCTTGTTTCATTATCACGTACCATTGGGCTGATGTCATTTGTTACTTTTTCACATAACTTTGTATGTAACGATAGAAGTTACAACTCTCAATTTTTGAATTAACTCCTACCTATAATTGAGCTGCTAACAAGTTTATTAGATCTTATTGTACCCTAACATTAATGTTATTTTATTTTACTATTACCTTTACTTTTTCATTAGACGAAGTAATTTCTATTCAATTCATGGTAACGATCATTATGACAAAAAGGTCTTGATCGTCAAGAACTCGATTCTCTTTTATGACAATGCTTTAAAGGAATTGGATATTTATTTCATTTGACAAATTTCAGCTCGATGGCATGCAGTCGCTTGATTAAATATAATACTTGCCTAACTTCGGTTATCAATGAAAATAGTGTTTATCAAAATGTTATTTCTGTAAAAAAATATATGATGTTTAGTTATGAACTTATGGTCATTGGTTCTAATCATGGGTGAGACGAGAATTATTATCTGGATATTTATTAATTTTTACTTCAAGTCCGTTTAGATAAAAAATGTGTTTATTTATAAATATTTAATTTTGAATTTTTAAAATATGAATATATTTTTAATTTATAGTCAACTCAACGAAAGTATAGTCATAACATGTTGAATATGCGAACTTTAAAATAAGTTTACTTGTTGAATTAATTTAATAAAATAGAAATGGTAGCACATGCAAAGTTTCAAGTCTTTATTTTAGACTTCTTATAAATATTTCGTCTTCAAATCGTGTTTGATCTATTGTACGTCGCACATTAGTTTCCCACGTTCATTTTCATTTATACAAGCAAATGTGGTGTATTTGTAGGTAAATCGAATCATAAATATCGTCAGAAAAACACGTGAATCTGAAAATAACTTAATACGTAACACGGTTATTTCATGAACTTCAAGATAACCAAAAGCCGATTATGATTTGACTCAATCCCAATATATATCATTATCAGCTAGGTCAAGGCCAACTTGCTACTGTTGTAATTGGAAACTAACGGTTACGTAATATAATACATTCAATTAAAATATTCAAAACCGAATTAGCGATTAGCATAATCTTTCGCCTAACTTTTATGTTCCGTTGCGAAATTTTTATTAATTTGAAACTGTTGCTTGGTTCCGAAAACCTCCGACTCGGCATATTGACTTTTGTTACCCAACTGAAATAAATTGCCATAATACCAAATTAAGTAATCACACTTCTGCCCATTTTTTCGAGACCGACATCTACACATTTCGCCTTTTTTGTGCGAACACAACTTTTTGCCATATCGACCGACACTCGACGAAAGCGAGAGGCACTCGAATAATCGAATTAAATTTCACATACGCCACATCTCGTTTTAATATATATATATACATCGAAGATTACGCAGACTTTCGCCAATAAGAAACCGAAGAAATTTTCTTCGTTACAAATATTAATAACACACATAAGTAGCGGATTACGGGATCGCGCGCGCGCGTATGACTTTCACCTCGACATTACAAAACTGCCTGCTCATTTTATAATATGCGCAAAGGCGTGTGTGCGTGCTCGCATACGTGCACGACCGTTTTGCAAAGCGATTTGCGCAAAAAGCCTTTTTCGAGACGAGCACTAGACGATCGATTGTGCCGCATGCTCTCTCGAAACTAGGACGATGGACTTTCGAATTGGGGTTTCACTGATGGCATGCGGTTTGTTGTGGTGTTGTTTGTTGACGATTTGATGACGCTTTGGCGGTTTCGGGGGGCGAAATTCGAATAATTTTCGGATATATCCGGTTTTCACTGTTTCGGTTGACGAATATTCGAACATAGTAGTTTTAGGGACGAGATTGTCAAATTAGAGTAATTTTCGGATAAACCGGTTTTACCCGTTCAGTTAACGAATATTTGGGAATAATTGACGGTTTTATGGAGCGAGTTTGCGAAATTCGAGTAATTTTCGGTTAAATCCGGTTTTGGCTTTTCGTTTGACGAAAATTTGAACATAATGTTTTTAGGGGCGAGATTGAGAAATTCCAGTAATTTTCGGATAAATCCGGTTTTACCCGTTCAGATAACGAATATTTGGACTTAATTGACGGTTTTATGGAGCGAGTTTGCGAAATTCGAGTAATTTTCGGATAAATACGGTTTTGACTGTTCGGATAATTAATATTTGGGTATGGTTGATGGTTTTGGGGGGCGAGATTGTGAAATTTGAATGTTTTTTGGATATGTCCGGTTTTTATTGTTCGGTTAACGAATATTTGGGAATGATTGATTGTACGTAGTTTAAATAAGCTAGAAAATAAAAGTTGCGAATTAACTGTGCATTAACAAAATATGGACTGCCTTAAAAAGAATTAAGAGGATTAGTTGTACATATAAAAATTGAAGATAGATTTCGTCAATATATTTGGATGGAAGGTTTAAACAAATATACTTATTTAAAAACTTGTAATGTTATATAATTTCGCTTTGTGAAATTACTAAAAAAAGAAATCGTAAATTTTCATTTAATCACCATAATTGTATACTTGCCTGGTCTTGATTCTAATATTGTGACATAATAAATTTTATTTCTAAAATGAAAATAAGTTAAAAAAAATAATCAATTCCCTTTTCTTGAACCGTGTAAAACGTGTTTTGAGTCTATATCCGAATAATGAATATTTGATTTTGAAGCTTGAGAAATTGGAAATAAATTTTCAATATAAATTAGAGTAGGAATGTTTAATTATCAGCGTTTCCTCGAGAACCGGTTAAGTTTTAAAAAAATATTTAGTGTTTAAATTGTTGCAGCACGATATGCGCAGTAATATTTTTTATGGTGAATGCAAAATGCAGCGATTTTTTTTCAAACAACTTGTTTATGAAAAAAGATTACTGTTGCATCGTATCAACCCGGAAATAAAGTTGCAATAATTGAGATCTTTTGTGAGAATATGTGATCATCTGTGTATGAGTGTAATTATGTCGAGAAATTTTTATTTTCAAAATATAATATTTCAAATTCGAATTTCTAAATATATTCTGTAGTAGCGGATTGTACCCGTCGTTGCTCGAGACTTAAATTTTAAATCAAATTATTTTTTTAATTTAAATTAATTAAAACAAAAGCATAAAGCAGGCCGCGTATTGTCACAATCAATACGCGGCGCCGGCGTCGCGCTTGTACTGAAAATTTGTTTTCATTTTAAAATAGCGTCAGAACGATTTGAAAAATGATTTTAATTATACAAAAACCTCCACAAAAAATACATATACAAGTCAATTTTCATAGTAATCGGTTGAACGTAGTTGGAGTGAAACGATCACACATAAATATACAAACGTCCATTTTTATATATATTCTATATTTAAATCTCTAGAGACTCAAACATTAAAAATTGTCATTAGAATGTAAAATCCGTAATTAGTTTCTTTCAAAGAACACAATTCATCATTTTGTCAACTCAAAAAATTTCACCGAATTAACTCTTTAAAAAAAAACTCACAACCACTACACATTTCAAACCCATCCCGACTCGACGCAATCGAAAGTTTCCAATCTCACGAAAATAAGGGTTCAATTTTCAATCGTTATTTTTCCGACTTCGCAAAGACCGAAACAACCTCAAATCCATTTCGAAAAAACACACACACGACCACATTCGAAAACGACCCAACACCGGTTTCATGCGCGTTTCAGTGCCGGCGTGAAACAGATTCGTTTCACCTTGGTCGAGTCGTGTGCTGAAATGTTTTCAACCTTGTCCGCTCGTAGGAAACATCATGCCCGATCGTCATTATCGTCATTAAACGCGACTTCCGTTCTGTGCGATTTTTCGACGATTTTTCGGGAGATCAATGCCAATTTCGGTCGGTTCCCGGTTTCGTAAGCGGGTCATGGCATTGTTGTTGACGATCGTCCCGTTCGAAGATCGCGTGATTTCTTGATTGTTGTTGTGATGTCGTTTGTTGTAATTTTTGCGGGTTAGGACGCGTTTTCGTGTCCGTTGTTAGGCAAGTGTTAAACCTTGCTGCTTATGATCGGCGTGATTGTGTGGTAATTGAGCGTGAATGTATAAATATAATTTATGTTGTGTTATTATATTCTAAACGTAGGATTGGTTTATGTTTTAATTTATGGTATATTAGTTTTGTTTGAATAATAGTTTATATTGAGTGAAGGTTTATTTGCGCGTGTTGTTGTTTCTTATTTGATAACGAAATTGATTACTCATCCCAATTTCATTTTTTTTTAAATGCTTTTATATAGCGTTATTTTTTATGAATAAAATTTAAACGGTTTATTCTTGTCAAATATATCGATTCACACCAATCATCAGTAAAAAATAGAGTAATTAGTACACTTTAATCTAAAATTATAATTTAAAGGATCTCATTAAAATTTACCATTACAAATACGTAAAAAACCCAAACATTCAATGATATATGGGAAAAGTTTTAACTGCATATGATGATGATGATTAGAAAACAGATTTGTCTATTAAAAATCATCAAATAATAATCTTCTTTTGTATCAACGATTTGAGCGACAATACAACCGCTTAATATTATAGATCGACAATATGTCGTCCAAATCGCAACCTTTTCGCAGCGCGAAAAATCAGCATCTAAACAAAACTATACAGAACATGATGTAAAAATATTATAATATATTTAGTTATTTACTACGGACTGGCTCTTATGGTACATGTCCCTTACCGAAATACGACTTGGGGTAACGTGGTAAGGTATAGCCTAGACCAGGGATGGCGAACCTTTTTCCCAAGTGGGTCAAATTTTTTTTATTAAATCCATGTGGTGGGTCACTAGGGTTGCCGACATTTTTTCGGCGAAATATAGTCAAGTAATTCATGGGAGGGGGGGGGTTAGGTGTTGAATTTTCCTACATTACTCTTTTTTTTTTTTAGCAATACGTTAATTATTGAGTTTTTGGAGATAGCGTTTAAGGGGGGGGGGGGGTAGACACAAAAATTGTGTTTTACCCTAGGCGCTTATATATGGGTAAAAAATCTGTACTGGTACTGTTTGTTTGTATTGTTGTTTACGGGCGTTTTTCCGAGCTTTATAAAAAAAAACTAAGAATATCAAATGAAAGCTTTTGACAATCATATCTAAAAATTCAAGCGCATTCAATAATTTCACACGCGGGTCACACGGTGACCCACGGGTTACTCGTTCGCCATCGCTGGCCTAGACTGCCGCATTTGTCTGGCAACGCCTTTTCCTATAGTGGATAATTAACAAGTTGCTAACGATGATGATGTTTCAACTACTATAAAAAACATTTACAGTCAAAGACCAAGTTTCGAACTTGCATCGCTACTTCCTCGTCGCGGATAAACGATCAAATCACACATCCCAAAAACGCCACCGAGCAACCCGATCAAAAACGCACACCCAAAACCAACATTCACCCGACCTACACCCAAATCCGAAACTAACGTATTCAACCAAAATTTCAATTTCAGCAGCCATGTGGTGGGTCCCGTTTCGCGCGTACGGCGAACTGTGCGCGACCCATCCCTGGGAGGTGATAGTGACCACCCTCACGGCCGCGGCCTGCGCCCTCACCATCGACAGGGAGCCGAGGGACCACTCCAAGCCCGTCTGCGGGGGGTGGGCCGACGCCTGTCCTGGCCATGAGACCGAATACCATGCTGCCGATGCGGTCCTGATGACCTTTATCAGATGCCTTGCCATCTTGTACACGTATTACAAGTTTTCGAATCTGCTCAAGCTCGGGTCGAAGAATATATTGGGTGAGTGTTTTTTTAGTGTTTTGTATTGGGATTCGTTGTTGAAGGAATGTGTTCGGGTGTCGTTGAATTATCGATGATGTTGTTCGTAAAAATAATAGAATTATTGAGATAATAGGGTGCTGAGACAACGGGCGAACGCCGATGTGCCGCTCGGAAACCAACAGTTTGTGATTTAAAGTGTCGCAGCAAAGTATTATAAGTATCGCAGCCGCTCGATAGATGGACTAAATGTCAAGCTGACAGATCGTATTCGCGTGTATATCTCAGTGGTTACGATACGTGATGATGGCGTGATTACCGCGTGATTATGGAAAATTAAGGAAACGTCAAATGTCTATCGAAGTGACAGATTTTATTCGCATCCATCAGTAATGTATAACCTCAAATGTAAAAGTTGCGCGAAATAAGGTGACGTGTACACTAGTTAGGTGGCTGTCACTTCAATAGTCGTTTGACGTTTCCTTAATTTTCCTTAATCACGTGGTTCGTAATCACGCCATCATCGCGTATCGTAACCACTGAGATATATACGCAAATACGATTTGTCAGCTTGACATTTAGTCCATCTATCGAGCGGTTGCGATACTTATTTCAAATCACAAACTGTTGGTTTTCGAGCCGCACATTGGCGTTCGCCCGTTGTCTTACAATTAGCACCATTAATAGTATATAGGCCCGATATTAATAACATCGGCTGTGAATGTGAAGTTCGAAGAAATATATTGATAACACAATATAATGTCAATTTTTTAAATTAAAATAGTAAAAATTAAATGAAATTTGTTAAGAAACGGAAAACGATAAAATGGGAAAATATTTAATTATCGCCAAAGGGTTTCGCTTTGGAGTACCAATCGGTTCATCCAATTCGGAATAATATCCCCTATATATAATCGACAATTATTTTGTTTATTATCGAGATTATAGCCGTTATTAAAATGATCATAAAGACTAAAGTCGGAGTTCGCGATTTTCGAGCTCGAGAATGATGTAAATAGTAATTATAGCCGTTATTTTAATGGGTATACAGGCTAAATTGGAATGGCAAAGCCAGTAGTAACATCATTTAACACCATAAAACCAGTTCATTTATTATTGTCACAATTACTACATATAGGCAAAGCCAGAGGCAGTAGGTAATAAGCATCATATTATAGACGTTAACTGTATATGTATATAAAGACCATATTCGCGAAAAAGTCGCGAGCGTCATCGAACGAACGAACGAATGGACGGACACACACACACAGAAATCCGCTATTATATATAGGGGATAAATTATGTTACTGTTTTTTGTTTTTGTTTCGAAAATGATATTTTGAATAACTAATGCGGAAAAATCAATTTGATTTGAATCTGCATGCATTGTTTGAACTGATGATTTATGGACGAGTTGGTTTTATTCGTTCAATACCTAAGACAGTTGTTCTATACGTTATATTGTAAGTGATGTCATTTCATGGTGCTGTCTAATTGGCCAATTTTTATGACTTTGAAATCCATATTTTATTGATATCTGTTCGATTGATTCGCATTTCAGACAAAACTAAGTCGTAAAACGTATTCTGAAATTTCTCCATTATTCTAGAATGGAAATGTATATTTATTAACCGGTACGTTTGTTATTATTCCACAATTTTTCAAAAGCTAAACATTTTTCGTACGAATTGCGATATTTTCCTTTTTTCATCCGACAAAAACCAGACGCTTCATAAATTTTATGATTGTTTACATCCACTCGAAAATTTTACAAACCACTTTGACGCAGATACATAAAAATACAGAAAAAAAACCTATTTTCGCTCAATCCACTATTGAAACCGCAAGTGTGTCCTCAATAATCGGTCGATCGTTAACTCACCGGTAATTTTCCGAAAACACACAAACAAAAGGTTCATCTTTAATTATCTTCAGATTCAGAGCTTTTCTTAAGGTTAAGACCGTAATAAAACTCAATATTTGACTCGGCTTCGGTAAAAGTGACTCAACGAAGACCGTGACACGTTTTCGCATAATGCCCTGCAATTATCTGCAAATCCATTACAATTTTTAGAATCATTACTTCAACTGCATATTTCAAACGTACCTAAATTGATGGTCCACTATTTGCGCCTCTCTAAGTTTGTAAGATCGTTGCGCAAAGAGTTTCTTCAAATCGTCGATAATTCGATGCGACCTTGTGGTCAGATTTCACACCTTTTAATAGAAAATGTTTGACATTTTGTGTGTGTTTTATTTAATAGTTAAATATATATATATATGTATTTTCGAAATAAATCGTGTGCGATTCGAGCGCGTTTATTTCGCCGGCTTCACTGTCGGGGTGTTGTGCAAGCTTTTTTTAGCGTTTAGCATAAATTTGCGAAAACCCGCATTTTCGGTATTCAAATTCGATATATTGAGATTATTTTTCATTGAATTATTCATGAAATCGGACGCGATCTTGAATAAACTTTCCAATTTGATAATGCTTTGGGTGTTTTGACCGTTGGCGAATTTTCTAACACACTGATGATTGTTATGCAATACAGTTTCGTAATTTCTTCAATTTGTACGCTATGAATATAGATATATATCTAACTCGTTTTTCTAGTCGTCGATATGAAAATTCCATATTATCTCGATTCTGTAATATAATAGACCTCTTTTGAGATATAAATCAATTTTTTATTTTAAAGTAAAACAGTGAGCTTTGCCTTTCAAAAGTGTTACAAATATTAACGACGATCGTTCAATCAATTGAATATTCTAGAACAATTATTTTTCGAATAAATCACGCGTTAAAAATTGGCACATATACGTTCCACGTCAATTATCATAAATCAAACATTCAGTGCAAATTCGCATACGAACATGTCAAAATTGCACTTACAATTAGAAAAAAAAAACTCATTCATTCGTACGATCAACACAAACATTTCACACACATTTTCGACGCCGGATTTCGTTTTTAAAATGTCCACTTCTGCGTTGGTTTTATGAGATTTTTCACCTCGCGCAATGTGGCACGCACGTGAAGTTTATCGAGTTCAATTATGATCGTTAAACGTTTGCATAACGTGCCGCTTTCCGCAAATTGGTTAATGTTATCTAACGTCGGCTCGCTGTCGTTATTTTTGTTAATTTAAAACAAAGTTGGATGTCGTCGCAGTAGATCGAAATTCAATAACTGGGCCTTATTTGCATCGACCGTTCTTGGAAATGATTGAGATTCATTGGCGATTTCTGAGAAGTTTATTTAATGATTGATTCTAAAACATTTCGTTCAAGGTATTGAAAACCTAAAAAAAATGATTTGTTACTGGTGCGATTTAACTGCATTAAAAAAATATAGGTTGTGCCTTAAAACGAATTACTTGTGAATTAGAAAAAAAAGAATCTCGTATTGAGCATAATTTTATTCATAGTGAGCAATACGAAAATTCGGTATAAAGCGAACATTAAAAAAATATGAAGTGTGTATAATGAATATTTTGTGCATTAGAATGACAGATATGTCAATACAATATAATTGTCAATTACATTTTAATAATTTGGTCATTTTTTTTATCAATGTTGATTTTGTTTAAATTCGGTTTATTGCAAATCGGTTATATAGAGTATTTCAATAGGGACGCTCGAAATTTGTTGGGTTATTTATAGCAGCCATGTTGTTAAAGTGACATCTATCAAATCACCATGGAAGGTTATAGCGTTGTACAAGAGTATGCAAATCATCAAATTTTATTTTACATTTTAAAATCAAACGTCCCCATTGAAAGAATCTATATAATGAAAGTTGTGAATAATTTTCGCGCGATTAGCATTTCGCCCTGTTTTAATGCGCGTTTGTCCGTTTTAAGGTACAGATATTTTTTCTTAATGCACACGTTTCGATGCTCTAGCAAAATACACACATTATTTTTTTAATTCACACTCATTTCATTCAATGCACATTCAAATTGTTCCCTAATAACACTAACGAAAATTCTATCAAAAACAACTTTTCACACACATTCTAAATATATTTCTTCATATCCGTACCTAATATTGCATCATGAACAACATCGGAATTCAAAGAAAGCGGACATCCGACGATTTTATATCGAAAAACATCTCTCTCTCTCTCTCTTTCTCTCTTTAACACTTTTCGGTGGACCGTATTAATTGTGAAACCACTTGTCTTCACAATATGGTTGTTTTCCTAGTTTTTGGGCGTGACTTGACCACGTTGCGCAAAACTCGAAGGTTCTTGGATTATACGATTTCCAAAGCTTTCTCTCGTTAGATGTTAGCTTTTGATCATCTTGATTTGAGGTCAATGTAACATTTTTTATTTATTTATTTGGAATTAATTAGTGTACAAAGTTTTGTATTAGACGTTTGACTTGTACGTTTCGAAAAAATGATGTTTATTTGAGTATCGAAATTGTATTTCATTAAATTAAGTATGATCAATCAAATTGTGATGTCATTTCTTTTAATTGCTTCCTATTTTCACTTTTTAATTAATTTGTTTGCAACACTAATTTTGCCATCTAAATCAATATTACTGACAATCAACTTTTAACACAATTCTCACAGAATCTGAGCGCACAATGGCAATATTCAATCTAACATAATTGCTCTTATAAAACACATGTAATCCGAAACAACTTTTAGGCAATCGGCCTATTTTTTCCACCATTCAAGCCAACAGCTCCAATTTTGATAGTTTATGCGTGTTCGAAAGTATGCCGACGAAAATTGCAAAATTTCAACATTAAAACTTTTTTGTGTCTATTAATTTTGTAGGATGTTGCGCGAAAATGCATCGACTCTTTTTTGTAAAATGTCATAAAAATTGTTGCAAAATTATAATTCCAATTCGTTGTCGAAATGTGGTGCATTTTATATATTTCACGGATGATAAATTCGTATCGAAATTGTTTTCTTGATAATTTTAGATATCTTTTATATTATTTATGGTAATTAAACTCATATTTTATATCGAATGAATACTTATTTCAAAGTCAAAGTCATCGCTCGCATTAAACTGTGAAAGTCCCAAAGAGACCTTCGCTGAACGTTCCATTAGAATTTTTTCCTTAACACACACAAAATAAATACAAAAAGTTGACAAAAAAACACAGAACGACTTCGTAATTAAAAACAGGTCAAAAATCGAAAGAACAAAAATTAAATTCGACAATTTTGTAACCGATTTTGATCGGACTCGTTTCAGATGCGTATCAGTTGCGATATTGCTTCTGACATAATATAATAATGTACGATTTCATAGTTGATTATCCATTTTTTTTTATTACAAGTACTCGTGTCGAAACTCTCTCTTTTTACGAACGCACGTGTCTTTGAATACGATTAACAGAGAAATTGGATTTCGGTCATACAAATCAAGTTTCCTTGCTGGTGTTTGATTGGATAATTTGGTTTTGTAGTGAATTGTTAACGATTTGCAAGGGCGTTCGTTGACTGTTTGTATTGTTATATTAACAGTTATGTGCTGTTTAATATATTGAGTCATTGTGTCTATATAATGGGTAATCCCAATTCGTTCTCAGAAAATGCGCGAGTTTCTTCTGTTTGTTTTTTTGTGGGTTTTCCCCAACTGTACAGCTGAGTTTTTTGTTCAAATATTTGAATATCGATCGGAACAAATTAACCTTTCGACAAATGTAATAGAATCTGATATTTTTTATTCGCTCTTCGAATACTTCTTGCTCGTCGGTGAAAGTGGCCGATGCACTTCGGAAAGCAGGAAAACTGCTTTGTGGAAATTCCATCGACTTCTTGCATTCTGCAGTCCAGCAGCGGATCTAGGAGAGGCTTTGGTCGTTCGAAATTTAAATCTCATTCAGAATTTGAAAAGGTTTCGATCTTACTCGAATGGGAAATCGTCAACGTTCTCAATGTGTTGTGACAAGATGTCCCGATTACTCTTCATAATGCCATTATATTTAGGTCAGATTCGTTCATTCAAACGGCTTTTGCGACATTGTCGTCATCGATGTTGAATTTGCGCAAGAAAGTGCATATTTTTGTTCACGTCATCATACGAATGCATCATTTCAACGATATTTTTTCTGTATTAGCAATAACGGATGTACGATAATATATATTTTTTATCAGATTCTCGATCAGCATAATTGTGTCGTAAATAATATTAACGAGTTATTCAAAATATGATGTGAAACCGTATTATTTCCTACGAATAACATTAACATGTATCCCATATATATTATATATATAATCACGGCTTTCTGCGCGATCGTGTGTGTGTGTGTGTGTGTGTGTGTGTTTGTGTGTTCGTTCGAATGATGCTCGCGACATTATTATAATTTGGTATTTATGCGTATACAGTTAACATCTATAATATGATGCTTATTACCTACTACATCTGGCTTTGCCTATTGTGTCGTAATGGTGACAATAACAAATGAACTGATTTTATTAATTAAATATTAAACATTCAAATCGAGTACAGGCATCGGGCAGCCGATGTTACTACTGGCTTTGCCATTCCAATTTAGCCTGTATGCCCATTAAAATAACTGCTATAATCGTTACACTAATTACATCATTCTCGCCTGTTCTATAGAAATGTTCGAAAATCGCGGAATCCTTTAGCGATAATTAAATATTTTCACATTTTATCGTTTTCCGTTTCTTAACAAATTTCATTTCATTTTAATTAAAAATATTGACACGATATTGTGTTATCAATATATTTCTTCAAACTTTGCATATTCACAGCCGATGTTATTAACATCGTCCCTATATACTAGTTTACTTTTAAACTGCAACGTTTTATCACTATTCAACTTCAACCTCTTCTACCGCCGATAAAATCCGAAATTTGAATCCCATCCATTTTTGAGATTGACTGATGACTTATCCAGATTGTGGCTTAAAAATAAATTCGCATTTCCGTTTACCATCGAGAGTACAAATCTTGGCGAATCTTCAAAGCCGTTTTGTTCTAAGCACGTTCTTACCCTTTCGATTTGACTTGTTTATTTTCGGGCTGATGATTCGGATGTTTTGGAAACTCAATGTAAATTCAATGATTATTCTTTGCGATTCATACTTGTTTTATTTGATACTAGCGGTTTGTGCCCGGCGTTGCTCGAGAACGGGCTCGGGTACCCGGCGTTGCTTTTCATCTTAAAATAGCGTCAGATCGAGTTGTAAAAGGTTTTAATGAAACAGAAACCCTCCCGAATGCGCAATTACACACACAATCATTTTTATTTGTATATATAGAAGATTGTGAACGGTTTCATTGTTTTTTTGATGTTTTGCGTTCGACGAATGAAAAATGCATATGAATATATATTTTTTAAATTTTTATTACATCAAACGTTGAAATTTATTCACATTGACAATATATTCATTCAAATTGATTTGAACGATATAAAATTAAAACTAGTTCCATTCTTTTCCTTGTTTGCACAATCAAATTTAAAATTTAACCTACATAAAATTAAAAAAAGTTAAAAAAATTTAGTTTTAAAACAAAACTGATATTTTATTAACAAAAATATTACTTATACTTTTTTATTATTTACAGCAATCGCCGGAATTTTCACAATGTTTTCCAGCATTGTCTTCACATCTTCGGTCATCAACTTTCTACGTGGTGATATATCAGATCTCAAGTGAGTGTAAAATCTATCAAATATTTATCTATTGTGAATTTTGCAGAAAATCCTTTTTTATATCATTAACACCTTCATAAACAAATTTATAGAATCAACATAAGATTTTTCTTTTTCATACTCTTTATTGAAAGAATCTTTCCATGTTGTTTAATGGATTTTTGCTTTGATCTCTCAATTTATATAAAGTGACAACCGTGTTTACTTTTCATTGTCAGAATTTAAAAAAAATATTTTATGAGTCAAATATAATGTTCGTCAAATTATACTTTTTACACTTGATCATATTCGAAATATTATTCATTAGTTTTTTTCCTTGAAAAAAATAATACATATATTACCCTATTGTTTTGGTGATTTTAAAAATCACCAACTTCCTGTGTTAGAAAATTGAATAATACACGTAATTATTTATTTTTGTACGTTCTTTTTACCTAGTAAAGTTTATTCAAGGAAAATTTTTAAAAATAAATATTGCACCGTTCTTCATCCAAATCCAAGAAATGTATTATTCAATTTTATTAATAAAAATATGTAAACATATCAATCATAACCACAGATGCACGTGAATCAATTGACCACCAACGTGACAACTTTCGTATCAAATTTCACTTGACTTATAGTCAAAAATAAATCTTGTCAATGGTAAAATTTTTAAAGAATAATAAAATTTCGCATTATATTTCTAATCAAAAGAAATAAATTTTCGTGAAAGTTAAATGATTTTCACAGTTCAAAATAATTTCTTTTACAGAGACGCTCTCTTCTTGTTTGTGCTTTTGGCTGATGTTTCCAAAGCATCCTTGCTTGCAAGATTGGCTCTCGCTGCTGGAAATCGAGGAGAAGTTCGTGAGGGTATCGGTCGAGGTGTTGAATTACTCGGACCTTCGTTCACCCTCGATACTATTGTCGATACCTTGCTCGTAGGGGTAGGGACACTCTCCGGAGTTCCTAGACTTGTTTCATTATCGTGGTTCGCTTGCCTGTCAGTGATCGTCCACTATATTGTGTTTATGACTTTGTATCCAGCTTGTCTTTCTCTTGTATCTGAAGTAAGTTTCACAAATTATATAATTTTCGTATAATAAAAGATGATTTTGTAAACATTATTTTTTGTTGTTTCGACAGTTTTCTAATGCATCAAAGAATGGAGAAACTACCGGTGCTGGATTGTTACGAGCTTTAGATGCTGCTGAAGAGGAGCAAAAGCCAAACCCTGTAGTGCAACGGGTTAAACTTATAATGTCTGCTGGCCTAATTTTGGTGCATTTGCATAGGTAAATCTTATTTTAAAATGTTAATTCATCATGAGGACTGTTTATTTTTCTTATTATATCCACTGAAATGCCTACCAAAGCTAAATATAATAGATGCTAAATATTCTAAAGACTTTAACCTTAACCATATTTTAGATAAAATCTTTAACTTCATTCACTAAAGCATTATGTTGTAGTATTTTAGTATTTAAATAAAATTTTAATTATGTATGTCAGTATTTTAGTGTATTCTCTATTGACATCTGACATTCATTTTGAATAAGTGATTTCCAGCACTTTTTTTATCAAAGTGAATATCTATTAGAATATCTTTTCATGAAAAAGAATTGTTATTGTATTTTTAGTTATAGGCGAGGAGGTGGGTGAAGAATTCGTATATTTTTACTCACTGAAATTTCACTTATGGTAGTCAGTACCATTTTCATGCTGTTGCAGTGATTACACTGTCATAAATTATTTTTCCTCGTTTCATCATTGTATTTTGTTCGTTTTAGTCGATGGTCGCTCAAAACTGACTCCGATGTTACTGGAAGCAATTTTGTGGATCATCATAGTATGACATTAAACAGGACAGAAGAAATAATCATTCATCCTTTTATGAAGTGAGTTTCTAATATTTTTACTGTTATTTGTTCAAAATTTGAAAATTAAATTCATAAACGATTTCTACATTTTCAGATGGTTGACTGTTAGCGCAGAAAATTCAGTGATTTTAATTCTCGTTTGTGCATTAGCAGCTAAATTCTTATTTTTTGACGATCGCGAAGAGTTGACGAATCAATTAAGTCGTGCCGCTTTAATATCAGAAAATAAATCCGACGTCGACAATATGTCTACAGTTTCAACTGTCGAATCTTCAGCCATGAAGCACTCAGTTTCTTTAGCAGATTTAAAAATTAATGTTCCTGAAAAAGTAAAAAAACCAATATTTGAACTCTCTGATTTCGAATCTGAAGATAAAGAAACACAGACAGAAATTATCAACAGTGAAAATTTATCGAATTTGTCTCCCGATGAACTTGATACAAAATATAATTCTTCGATAGTGCGCTCTGAAAGCGAATGTCTCGAAGTGTATAGATCTGAAGTCGGAGCCCAGGCTTTATCTGACGAAGAAATCAAGTTTTTAGTTAATAAAAATCATATACCTTTATATAAATTAGAAAATGCCATTGACGATCCTCTAAGAGGAGTAAAATTAAGGCGACAAATTATTGGTCAAAAAGGTAATTTCATCAAAGCTTTGGAAGACTTGCCATATATGCATTACGATTATACTAAGGTAATAGATTGAAATTTTCTTTTTACTAAGAAAACATATTTTATAAATAAGTTTAAAATTAAAATATTTATTTTATATAGGTGTTGAATACGTGTTGTGAGAACGTGATAGGATATGTAGGAATTCCAGTCGGTTTTGCTGGTCCTCTTGTGGTCAATGGAACACCATATATAGTTCCAATGGCAACTACGGAAGGTGCTTTAGTAGCATCGACTAATCGAGGTGCCAAAGCTTTGGGTGCACAAGGAGTTACGGCTGTAGTTGAAGATGTTGGTATGACCCGAGCACCTGTAGTGAGTTTTCCAAGTGTTTTGCGAGCTAGGTAAATACTTATTAAATATTATACAATTCATATCATAAAACAGCATATATAATCTTGTTTTTATTGTTGCAGTGAGGCTCGATCTTGGATTCATGTCAAAGAAAATTACGATAAAATCAAAGAAGCTTTCGATGCTACCAGTAGATTTGCGAGACTTCAAGAAATTCATATTGCTATGGATGGGCCACAATTATACATAAGATTTAGAGCTACAACTGGTGACGCTATGGGCATGAACATGGTTTCTAAAGGAGCCGAAATGGCTTTACTTTATATAAAACAATTCTTTTCTGATATGGATATTATAAGCTTATCAGGAAACTATTGTTCTGATAAAAAACCAGCTGCTATAAATTGGTATGAATACTCAACATTATTATTTCGAAATATAGTTATTGTCATAGTTAATTGGAAATATATTTTTATAGGATCAAGGGAAGAGGCAAGCGTGTAGTTTGCGAAACAAGAATAGATGGAAGTACGCTTCAAAAAATATTTAAGACTGATGCTAAAACACTAGTCCGTTGCAACAAGTTGAAAAATTTATCTGGATCTGCATTAGCTGGAACTATTGGTGAGTTGGTTACTATATTGTATACCGTTCTTATATTCATCAAAAAACATTAACATATATTTTGTTTTAGGTGGAAATAACGCTCATGCTGCGAATATGGTCACGGCTATTTTCATTGCGACTGGTCAGGATCCAGCACAAAATGTAACTAGCAGTAATTGTAGTACGTGTATGGAAGCAGTAGGACCAAACGAAGAAGATTTATACATGACATGCACTATGCCATCTTTGGAAGTAGGCACCGTCGGTTAGTAGAATCAAGAAATTGTCGTAAGATATTTAATGAAAAAATATTTTTATATCAGTATTAATACTGTGCTATTTGATTCCAGGTGGTGGTACAGTATTATCAGGACAAGGAGCATGTTTAGAAATTTTAGGCGTGAAAGGAGCTCACACTCTATCACCGGGAGATAATAGTATGAAACTGGCACAAATTATCTGCGCCACAGTCCTAGCTGGAGAGCTTAGTTTAATGGCAGCGTTGGTAAACAATGATCTGGTTCGCAGTCACATGCGACACAACAGATCGTCGACAACAATAGGGGTCAATAGCACCCCCGTCAACAATGCACAACAAAGAAGAATATCGTTGGCGCCGCCAAACATTCACCTCACGAATATGTGATAAACTCTTACAAAACGGGTGTATAAGCTTTATCTTAATTATTCTAGTTCGAAGTGTTATATTACCGGTGATTGTAAATTTATGAACAATTATTATTATGTTTTAGAGATTTTGTGAGTTTGTTGTGAGTTTGGGATGCCTTAGCTTAAAAAAATTCTTAATATCTTTATAAACTCTCAGTCTTCCATTAGTGCATATGTAAATATAAATAAATCCTAAGATGAATTGAATATCAGTATAAATATGAATATTTTATAATTGTTTAGCGTAAATATTTAATTGTAGATGTCACGGTGCAATGATGATTATATTTGTATATAATTTTCTATTTATTTATTCCCTCGTAAATACATTATAAAACGATTCATATTAATATAGAAGCTTTTCAATTAATACAAAATCTTTGTGTATTATTGTAAAGATTGACATTTTGGCTATAAATTTGAGACTAAATTTTTTCTCAACATAGTCAAATAATCCAAATATACTTATAAGCGAAATTTTCGATACAGATTTAAATAAAATAGCTTGAAATCAATTAATAACTTTTAATGTAAAATGTTAAAAATATGATTTTTCGTATATTGTAAAAACTGCAAGTGTATTCCAGTGATTAAAAAAAATAATTACGAATAGAAATGTTCACAAACATAAAATTGATTTGTTTTACTGATTGAACCTATATAAATCGTACTATATTAAAAATTAAAACCATTTGTACACTATTATAAAAAATATAAATAGAAAGATTATCCATGCATAAAATCAAAATAAAAATTACATTTTCTCATATGTTTCAACATGACCACAAGTCGTACAAGTGTGCATATAAACATCATCATCTTCATCATATGTTTCGTTACCATATTGATGAGTGTGAAATGAACCTTTAGTTTTATCGAATAAACTGCTCCGAACATTCATTCTGAGCTCTTTGAGTTGCTTAGAATATTTTTTCGATTTAGCTACATCTCGCTTTTCTTCTCGTGCATCTTTTTCTTCCAGCAAAGCTTCTTTGCTTCCCCATACTAGGAGTGCTCTTTCTTCAACTTGAATATGTAAATAGAGCTTCATAGAGCCCCAACGACTGTTGTGAGGGTTTTTTCTGACGATGCATTTTAAAGGTGGTTCTCTTTTCTCGAGGTCGCAATCTTGCAGCAAGTATTCCTTTTTAGCTTCAGTTTTTGTGATGAGAGAATGTTTGTCTTCGTTATCTCTGCAAATATTAATTTTTTACACAAAATATATTTACAAATTACATTCGAATCCATTAAATTTTCAAAGTAATAAGTTGAAATTACAAATAGTTTACTGAAACTACTCTAAGAATCAAAAACACCCAATAATACACTTATATCTAGTGTTTTCTAATTTACTTGGGATGTTTGAGAAGTTTAATTATATTACTTTGAAAAACAAGTAATTTAAATTAAAGAAATATATAAAAAAAAAACCTGCAATTGTCGCAAACGTGGTAATCGAAAGTCTCAAATAGGTATGAAGAAGAGAATTCCTGGTTACATTCTATACAAGTAGGTTTCAAAGATCGCTCAATAATAGGAGGAGGTTTTGTGACGAAGGTAGGTTGAGTGTCTACTTTCGATGGGTTTTCTTCTAATAAAAATCCTCCGCCTGTGTCTATGAATTTGGTACCTTGAACTTTTATTATTGCTTGTTGTACAGTCTCGGTATCGCTGAATCAATATCAAATAAGTAAGATTTGAAAGTCAAAATATTGCTTGTAAAGAGAAAACAAATAAATTTACATTTTTGCAGATGGACGAAGTATTAATTTAGATTCTTTTAACATGACAGCTTTTAATCTGTTCCTTTCAATTCTCGCTTTTTGAGCGGTGCTAAGTTCATCCGTTTCTTCATTCATGTTTGATCTGGAAATTAAAACAAATAACTCAAAAACTACTGTCAACAATAAAAAGACGTATTTGATCAAACCTCACATTTATTAAATTTTATTTATTTCAACTCGAATAATTAACTTTTTCCGTGATATTTTGCAAAAATGGTGCTATTTGACAACAAACAAGACAAAAACGACAAATTCTACCAACTGTCAAATGTGACACAGCATTGCCAATATAAATAAAACGATCAATAATGTAATATTTTATTAGGACTTTTTACCAGAACTGAACTGCAAACGAAAACCTTTAAAAACCAAAATTTTTACAGAAACTGAACCGGAAAATATCGGTTTATTTTGGTTCAGTAAAAAAAATAAGTGTTTCGAATATTTTTGAAAAGTACCTACCTATTTTCGTTTTTTTTAAGAAAATATTTTTTAGAAAGTCGGTTTTATAAAGGTACAGATTTTTTGAAAACTCGGAGCTAAATCGAAAACCGGAACAGAACTTAAATATATATTTTTTGTTGAACTTTAACTGAAAAGCGAAATGAAAAAAATTATAGTTCGAAGCCCTGATATGGAACTTTTAAAATTGAGATATTTTTTAAACAATATAACCAATAGCATCAATTACAAATAAAAATATCAAGTAGGCAACCTGACCGACCAATCAACTGAACAGCAACAATAAGCTGTCAATGTCGTGTCAAAGTGCTCGGGATTATTTCTCGTCTTCAATAATGAGCTGGTGATATAAAATCGAATAATTGCAATGGAATCGACGCCGCTGCTGCCAAAGCCTCGAAGGGCGCCGCTATTTTCCAGGTTTTCCCCGAATTTTCTTTGTATTGCTGAAGTTTTTTAATAAACATTGTGACGCACTTTGTTGCATACGTAAACAAAACGTATACAACAAAAAAAAGTAGTTCATATGTCAAAATGAGAAATAATACACTTTTCATGTAATGTGGATGTATGGTAGTGTATTTTAACTAGTTTATGCGTTTTTCTTTTCAGATTGAAAGCATGTTTCGGAAGACCCAAAAAATATATCCAAAGAGTTGTGAAATTAGGTGAAATTCCTGCAGACAAATTCCCACCTAATAAAATTCGCAACCAGGTAATATATTAATACGGATCATTTAAAAAATTGTAATTCGATTAATATTGTTGTTTTATATTTCAGAAATACAGTATCATAACATTCCTTCCTCTAGTTTTATATCAACAATTCAAATTTTTCTTGAATCTCTATTTTTTGGTTATGGCTTTAAGCCAATTTATACCAGATATAAGAATTGGGTACTTGTATACTTATTGGGGCCCATTATGTTTTGTTTTATCTATAACGTTGTTTCGTGAAGCAGTCGACGACATTCGGAGATATAGGTTTGTTTAATTTCCTTACTATTTTTTTTATATATATTTGTTTAACTTCTGTCCTTTTTTCAGACGTGATCGAAATATGAATAGTGAATTATATGAAAGAATCATATTGCATGGTGAAAAAAGAGGATGTAAAGAATATGTACCTGCTAGTAGTTTGCGTGTAGGAGATATACTTATACTTAAAAGAAGTCAACGTGTTCCTGCAGACTTATTACTTTTGCATGCCAATGATCCCACAGGATCAGTATTCGTTGCTACTGATCAACTTGATGGGGAAACTAATTGGAAAGTCAGGTATTTTTAACTCTCGATTGATCCATGAACTTAAAAATTCCAAACTTCATATTAAAATATATTTTTTCAAAGAATTGCAGTAATATCTAGACACAAGCACTTGGCTGAATCGGACCTATTGAATATGAACGTGACAATTTTTGCGGAACAACCACAATCCGACATACATTCCTTTATAGGAAATTGGACTAACCATGACACAGGTTTTTTTATGGAATTAGAACTTCAACACACATTGTGGTCGGGATGTGTTCTGGAATCAGCTCATGCCACTGGAATGGTTCTTTATACAGGTTTAGATATAGACTTTTAGATTCATAAAAAAATGCTTTTTTGTAAATTTAATATTCTTTGTATAGGCTCAGAAACTAGATGTTTGATGAATGATTCTTTACCACGGTCCAAAGTTGGACAGTTTGATTTAAAAGTGAATGACATGACGAAAATTCTGTTTGCGGGAGTCGTGGTATTGTCATTTTTGATGATCATGCTGAAAGGATTTTCAGGACCTTGGATCAAATATTTGTGTAGATTCATCTTGTTGTTTTCGTATATAATCCCAATTAGGTCAGTATATTTTTTAATATAAATCAACTTTCATTTGAATCATTTATTAATTTAATTCTTTTTTCAGTTTACGTGTAAATTTAGAAGTGGGGAAAGGTTTTTATGCTTGGTGCATTCAAAGGGATAAAAAAATAGATGGCACATATATGAGGTGTACTTCTATTCCAGAAGAATTGGGACGGGTATCGTACCTTTTAGCTGATAAAACGGGTACTGTAACAAAAAATGAAATGTCATTCAAAAAATTTACTTTAGCCGATACATGTTATGAAGAAAATAACTTTCACGAAGTACGCAATTCTATTAATCTTTTTAGGTATTGTATTTTTTCTTAGCTTATTTTCTTATAACTCGATCACAGGTGGAAACGTTACTAACTCAACATGTTACAAAAGAAGGCCCTTCTTTACCCATGACACCTATAGATGACATAAGTATTGTCAATTCGTTAAATTCTACGAGTACGAGTAATTTACGAGTACCTCCAGTTTCGGGTCGACAGATTTGGGAAGCTGTTCTAGGAATGGCTTTATGTCATAACGTAACTCCTGTTTATGACAAAGAACAGTACGATATTGCTGGGTCTTCATCACTCGACGGAGGTAGGGTTTGTTAAATTGCGCTTCTCTGTTTGAGCTTTTTTATATAAATATTTTCTGATTTCAGATACTGTTAGTTCAATGATGTCGATGAGCAAAGGTGGGGCTGTACCTCAACAACAACTTTGTGATTATCAAGCGGCTAGTCCTGACGAAGTTGCTCTTGTCAAATGGACTGATTTTGTAATTAACAAATCAAAATTTAAAATTCAGTCATTTTGATAAATATAAAATCATTTTATATATAATTTTTTTTTAGATGGGTGTTTCCTTATATGAGAGAGATATGTCAAATATATCATTGAAACTTAGAGCGACTAATGAAATTGTAAATTATAATATTTTACATATGTTTCCGTTTACTAGCGAAACTAAATGTATGGGAATAATTGTACAGGTAACTCGTGGTGCTTTTATAAGTTAATTAATGATTATTTTTGTTTGATTTCGATTTGAATTATAGGACATGGATACTTCTGAAATTACTTTTTACTTGAAAGGAGCTGATGTGGTTATGTGTCCTTTGGTTGGTCCCCCAAGTTGGGTGAACAATCAGATTAGTTTTTTAGCCAATGAAGGTTTGAGAACTTTGGTTTTTGCAAAAAAACGTCTCACTTTAGAAGAATATGAAAGTTTCGAGGTATTTATAAATATTATTTAACTCATAGCAATTCATAATAATTTTATTAATTCTGGTTTTAAAATGTAGGAAGAATATAAAGCTGCTATTCAATCATCTTATAACCGAGCAGAAAAAACAGAGCATTGCTTTGCTTCTTTATATAAAAATTTACAACTTCTATCAATTACTGGAGTTGAAGATCGTCTCGCAGACGATGCAGCAATGACTATAGACATATTGAGAAAAGCTGGAATAAAGGTGATCTTATTTCACATCAACATGTATATCTTTAATATAGATAAAAAATCAACTAAACAAATTTTTTTAGATCTGGATGTTGACAGGTGATAAGTTAGAAACTGCCCTTTGTATTGCTAAGTCTCTGCACTTGGTAGACGGTACTAGTCATAACGTATTCGAGTTTGCTAGGTGCACAAATAGAATCGATGCTAATGCTGAAATCAATAGACTCAATTCTGAAGGTTCCGATATGGTCTTAATAATCGAAGGAGATAATTTCGAAGTAATAAATTTTCTTTCATAATCAAATAAATACTGAATTATCAATTATTGTTTATAATAATTTCTTTTAGTCTTGTTTGAAATGGCACTTCGATGCAATGTCCCTCGCAGTTTTACATTGCTCGTCAGTTATAGTAGCTCGTTGTTCACCCACACAAAAAGCTCGCGTAGTTCATTTACTTCAACAAAATTCTACAGGATCCGTGTGTGCTGTGGGTGATGGTGGAAACGATGTTCCTATGATCAAAGAAGCTGATATTGGTTGGTGAATCGAATGTTTTTTTTATATTTTGTTATTATATATAAATTAAAAATGTATAATCTTTAGGGATCGGCTTGGAAAGTAAGGAAGGACGTGCTGCTGCTCTTGCTGGAGATGTTAGTGCCAAAGAATTCCGTTGTCTTAGTCGCCTTTTACTGGTGCACGGACGCCGTTCTCGATTACGGTCATCTACTTTAAGTTTTTTTGTTATTCACCGAGGGTTGATTATATCTACAATGCAGGTATTTTATGTGAAATATATCGAAATATTCAAATACTTCAAATCTCACATGAAACCGATTCTTTCAGGCTATATTTTCTGCAGTATTCTATTTATCGTCAGTATCTTTATATCAAGGATTATTAATGGTAGGCTATGGTACAGCTTTTACTATGTTTCCAGTATTTTCACTTGTGAGTAATGTTTTTTAATATTTTCTCTGTATCAATTTTTTCAAAATAAAATAAATTATATTTCTACAGGTATTAGATAAAGATATAAGTAGTGAAGTCGCACTTCAAAATCCTATACTTTACAGAGGCTTGGTAAAACAAAGGGTATTTAGTTATAAAATGTTCTTTGTATGGGTTGCAATATCTATATTTCAAGGTATTCAATATTAGATTATTTGTATACTTTATAGGAATTTTTATTTTTATAACCATTTTTCTTTATTAGGTGGCGTAATTATGTATGGTGCGTTAATCATGTTTGAGGATGAATTTATTCATATTGTAGCAATCAGTTTTTCTGCTCTTATATTCACCGAATTGCTCATGGCTGCATTGATTATTCACACTTGGCACTATTTGATCGTTTTGGCGGAAGTAGTCAGTCTCATAATATATTTGATTGCGCTCATAGTTTTCCATGAATATTTCGGTAAGTCCAAATATAAACTATACTAGTACGTACTTCTCAATATTCTATTATTTGAATCGTGGCAAATAAAGAGAAATACTTTTCAATATACAAAAATCGATTGGGATGTTAATATTAAATATTAATTGAAGAAAAAAAATGTTATGAATATTTTATTTTCCAGATTTTGAATTCATTAAAACGGCAGATTTTTTCTGGAAGGTTTTGGTGATAACAGTGGTGTCATGTTTGCCATTGTACATATTGAAATTCATACACAAAAAGATCACCTTGAGAAACACAAAAAAAAAGTTAGCAAATTTTCCATGACATTAATTAGCTTTATTACATAAACGAAATTGTTATTTATCTAAAAAGTTATTGATACGTATATTACGATTTTTTAAATATTAAAACAAATTTTATACACATGTTTGCATCACTCAATAATTAAGTACAAATATCGATTATTTAATGATTGTATAATTTATCTGAAAAATATATATTTTTCTATATGTAAAATATGTATTATTAATACTTCTCGTCTTTATTATGTAAATTGAATTGTCACAAATATATTATATTATAAAAATCTTTATTAGTAAATATTGTTTCCAATTTTCAATATAATTAATTGATAACAATCTATACTAATATTATTTACTTTCAACATCCTGAAACAGCGATGGTGGACAGGAGAATCATTGTTCTAATTATAAAATTATCCATTCGATAAGATCAACAATTTAACAGTATGATTGATTTGACTAAATGTAAATAAAAAGATTAGAAAAATAGTTTTGGACTAAAAGTGAAATTTTATTAACAAATATATATGTAACGAATATAATTGGAATTGCATTTTATGGGAAAATTCAAGCACCCGTAGCTGTAGTTTCTGTACGTTTATTATTTACACAATTATTAAATTCGTTAACGAAATGCGCACACAGTAAAGGTTGTGTAGAGTTTTCAGTATAACATTTAAGTACCTGGAAAAATTAAATATCATTTATGATTTGTTTTAACAGCTCTGTTACATTATAAAAGAAGGATGATTACCAAATTTTTCTGTTCTTGACAAGGCGGGAGTTTACCGATGACAGTAGAAGATTGGGCTCTCTTGAACATTTGACCTGTCTCGGCAACAGCTTTATCATATTCCTGCTCCATTTTTTTATTTAATGAAGAATGTGTACGCTTTAAAGTGTCTATACGTTTAGCCCAATACTCTTCCTCTCCACTGTAGTCATATTGAGGCTTGAAATAATTTGGTGGAGGTTGAGAATAACCCTGAAACGTTAACGAGAAACTATTTAGCTTTTTGAACTTGAAAAACATCACTGATTATTATTTAAATTTTTTCAGTGACAATAAAAAATAACTCGTTAACCATATTTGAGACATATATATGGTAAACCCCCTCTAATGTCAAGATATATTCCACGTTATGGGGGGTTAAGGTGTTTCAATTTTAATTTTTTTTTTGACATTTTTACGTGTCAACTTCTTGTTTTGAATGCATTTGAAAAAAAAATTAAAAAATTCGAATGCATTTGAACGATATAGAGGGTATACTGTAGATTTCTATTTTTGATAATTAAGAAATAAATGATATTTAATTTAATGAATTTGCTTCTAATAAAATTCATAGTTCATTTGTTTTACACTGACAATGAGTTAGTCTCGGCTTGCCCTAATTGAATATATCTGTATTTAACTAAAATTGTACACAAGTATAATTACAGTGAATTCTAATCACATTTTATTAAGAAAATATGGTTTAAAGTATTTTAATTTCAACGATTCATCACTATATAAAGCATAACATCTACAAATTTGGGCCCGCAAACCAATTTCGGTTTTTAAAACTATTTTTAGATCAATTAGTTTTAACTATTAAAAATTTCAAATTTATTTTACGTTACTAAACACCTTCGAGTCGCCACCTGGTTCATCGAGTCTCGAATTTTTATATTTCAAACATCGAAACATGAAACAATTTCCATACAAAAATCGCAATTTTTAACACCAAAACCTCAAAACAATCATCGAAACAATCAGAATCGAAAACAACAAACAACTCAACACTATCGCGACCCCAAACCGAAATGCGAACCAGCGAAGAGGGGGCCAACGTGCACCGGTTATGTAAGGACCTGAAACGAGGGCGGAGGCTCCCTGGGGTCGGGGGCGGGGCCTTCGTCGGCCTCGGCCTGGGACTGGGCCGCTTTGCGCAAGGCCGCCTCCGTAATTTGTATCGGGTGCCGGTTCTCGACGACCACCGTTCGCGGCTGGCTCGGCGCGCCTCCCATCGCCGTCGCTCTACGATGACAGTTGACGACTGACAACACTGCGGCGTTTCTGTCAAGTGACCACTGTTGCCAACTCGTACGTATGTCGGTTCTTTATCGTCGTCATTTCGACCCTTTTTTGTGCCCACTGCAGGACAAGGTTTTCTCATCAAATATTGGAGGTCTAGGCCAGGGGTCAGCAACCTTTTGAGTTGGAAGAGCCAAAAATTACAATATACAAAATTTCAAAGTTTTTAAAGAGCCACAAAAAATTTT
>JAOXNN020000027.1:2606462-2642293 GCA_028571205.2 Hydropsyche betteni | reverse complement strand
AAATTAAATAAAGTATAATACATCTATGTATAAAATTTTCGTTCATTTTGAAAAACTAACAGTTGAAATTCTCTGCACTTTCGCTGATCGTGTTTCCAGCTTTCGTCGACAGATCTTTGGCTTCTCTGAGAACTCCGACGACGCCCGATCGAACGGCACCGATCGGCTCTATCAAAATTTTTTCTAATTCACTCGGTTCGTCGATTTTTACTTTATTTACAGTGGACCTGAAAAAATACAGAATCTACACATTCATCTCGAACAAAATACACTTAACAAAAATATATAAATCTTACACTTTGTTCGAATAGACGGGGAGTTCGGAAGGCCGACATAAAATTTTGTTTGAATTATCTTGAGTATCTGGAGTTTCATGAGATTTTATCACCGGAGAAGCTGCAAGCAACAATCCCGATGTCCCCAACAAATGGGCTGATGGAGCCGAAAACAGCCTTCGTCCAAACTATCAACAAAATCATAATACAAATATTAGATTATTCAAAATGTATTATTTAAAAGATATGAAATAATTAATGATAGAAATTGGGCCTCTTTGCCATTATTTCGCACATTATTTTTGTCAATATAACAACACCTATAAAATATTTTCGACCTGAATATTTGATTGAATAAGATACGTTCAGCTTGACCCAACAATGCGTTCAGTAATAAATATGTTCAGATTTTTGATTGATTGAGACATGCAACATTAAATAAATGGGTTTAGTTTTACTGGGAGAAATGCAGCCTTTGCCCAACAACCTCTACATTCAGTTTTTCTAAAAGGAAAGTGGAAGGGAAACATGTTTAGATGTCACTAATATATATAATCAGGTAATAAATTTACAAATATAAATAGTATAGTTAAGTTTGAAGTGATTTTTTGGGTAAACATTAGTTTCACCTCGCACCAAATTATATTAGCGACATCTAGACGTATTTCCCTTCCACTTCCCTTTTAAAAAACTGAACATGGGGGTTGGTCGGGCAAAGGCGGCATTTATTTAATATCGCATGTCTGAGTCGGTCAAAATTCTGAACGGATTTATCATTGAAAACATTGATGGGTTAAGCTGAATGTCTCATTCAATCAGGCGTTCAGATCGAAAATATTATTTGTTTTAGTTGTCGCACAGGACACTTTGGTAAAAATATAATTTAATTTTTTTTTTAGTAACATTCTTTATTGATCATATCGCCGATTTCTTACAATGTTAATGAAGTTATTTTAGCAAAAAAAAAAAAATAGTTCAATGTTCAAAAATGTTTAAAAAAATACTGAAATTTTACTTATTGTTACTTGATGTAACTAATGGTTAGTTACGTCAAGTAACTAACCACCACACTCCTGCTCCATATCAATATAGCCTATATTGACAAGACGCGATGTGATAATAAAGTGAACCCTGATTGAATAAATAGTAACCAATATCGTTTTATTCAAAAATTTAGACATTACCAATACAAATATGAATGAAAATCGATTGAATCGAATAAAAAACACAAAAACACAAACAAAAAACAAAAATTTCACTCACCATTTCGAAAATTTGACAGATAATTACATAAAACGTCACCCGCCTCCCAGGTGATATTTCTTCCGCAAAACGTCACTGACTTATACGGCCATAAAAACAGAAAAACCGACCACCACCCCGACCCGCAAAAAATCCAAAAACCCCAAAACCGACACCCCGAAAACACCAAAAACTATCATCGAACACGAAAAAAAACACAAAAAACCCAAATTCCAAAACAAACCCACCCGCCGAAACGGCGTTGGGCGTGTTCGGTGTTGTCAGTCGGGCGCCGCCCTGCGCTGGGGAAGGGTCGCGCGTGGGAGCGCCTCCGCGAACTATCGCCGCACACTCCTAGGACCGGGTGAGTGACCCGCGCGTCCGGCCCCCGGCCGGGGGCGAAGCCCCAGCTGGGGGCGACGCGGGGTTAACGGGTTGTTGTGTTGATCGTAGATCTGTGCAGCGCACGCGCCCCTTCACGTTGTACGACTTCGGGTAGGCGGGGGCGCGCCCCTCTGCGCCTTCGTCTCCCTTTTGATGTTCCGCGTTTGAACTTGACCCATTTGAGGCTGTTTTAGTGACATGTTCGCGTTTCGATGTCGGCTTGCGAGATCCGGCTCCGGATCGCGATCAATCGCCGTCTGTTTATTTCAGAGATGTCGAACCTTTTTTGGTTTTGCGCTTCCGCGTTCTCGGTTTTGTATGAAGAACGCTCGGTTCGTTTGGTGAAATTCGGGCGTTTTATTAATTTCAGATGATATACGTCTTTCGTGTGTCGATGCCGATTTGCAAGATCGGATGAATACAATCGTGGTCTATTTATTAATCAGAGTTGTTCAACCTTTTTTGGTTTTACGCTTCCGCGTTCTCGGTTTCGTATCATGATCGTTTGATTCGTTTAATGAAATTCGTGTTTCTTATTAATTTCAGATGATATACGTCTTTCGTGTATCGATACCGATTTGCAAGATCAGGTGAATAGAATTGCGATCAATCGCTGTCTGTTTATTTCAGCGTTGTCCAACCTTTTTTGGTTTTGCGCTTCCGCTTTCTCGATTTTGTATGAAGAGCGTTTGATTCGTTTAATGAAATTCGTGTTTCTTATTAATTTTTGATGTTTCAAATCTTTCATTAATCGTTACCGATGTGCAAGATCGGGTGAAATAGAATTGCGATCAATCGCTGTCTGTTTATTTCAGAGTTGTCCAACCTTTTTTGGTTTTGCACTTCCGCTTTCTCGGTTTCGTATCAAGAGCGTTTGATTCGTTTGATGAAATTCGTGTTTCTTATTAATTTCAGATGATATACGTCTTTCGTGTATTAATACCGATTTGCAAGATCAGGAGAATAGAATTGCGATCAATCGCTGTCTGTTTATTTCAGCGTTGTCCAACCTTTTTTGATTTTGCGCTTCCGCGTTCTCGGTTTGTATGAAGAGCGTTTGATTCGTTTAATGAAATTCGTGTTTCTTATTAATTTCAGATGATATACGTCTTTCGTGTATCGACACCGATTTGCAAGATCGGGTGAAATAGAATTGCGATCAATCGCTTTCTGTTTATTTCAGAGTTGTCCAACCTTTTTTGGTTTTGCGCTTCCGCTTTCTCGGTTTTGTATGAAGAGCGTTTGATTCGTTTAATGAAATTCGTGTTTCTTATTAATTTTTGATGTTTCAAATCTTTCGTTAATCGTTACCGATGTGCAAGATCGGGTGAAATAGATTGCTTTCTGTTTATTTCAGAGTTGTCCAACCTTTTTTGGTTTTTGCACTTCCGCTTTCTCGGTTTTGTATGAAGAGCGTTTGTTTCGTTTAATGAAATTCGGGTGTCTTATTAATTTCAGATGATATACATATTTCGTGTATCGATACCGATTTGCAAGATCGGATGAATACAATCGTGGTCTATTTATTAATCAGAGTTGTTGACCTTTTTTGGTTTTGCGCTTCCGCGTTCTCGGTTTCGTATGAAGAACGTTCGATTCGTTTAATCTCATCAGTGAAATTCGGGCATCTTATTAATTTTAGACGTTTTAATAAAACATTCGTTTATCGTCACCTATTTATAAGATCGGGCGAATAGAATTGCGATCAATCGCCTACTGTTTATTTCAAAGTTGTCCAACCTTTTCGGTTTTGCGCTTCCGCGGTCTCGGTTTCGTATGAAAAACGGTTGATTTGTTTAATCCTATTAGTGGAATTCGGGCGTTTCATTAATTTCGGTTGTTTTAAACCTTTCGTTTATCGTTACCGGTTTGTAAGATCGGGTGAATAGAATCGGGATCAATTGCCGTCTGTTTATTAAATAAGAGTTGTACAACCTTTTTCGGTTTTGAGCTTCCGAATTCCTCGATTTCGTTTACAAATATTTGATTGGTGTTATTAGTATGTATGTACAATTGTGAAATTCAGGCGTCTTATTAGTTTCAGATGTTTCAAACTTTCCGTTTATCAATACTGATTTGCAAGATTGAGCGAATATTATCGCAATCAATCGCCGTCTGTTTATTTCAGAGTTGCCTAACCTTTTTCGATTTGGTATACGAATATTTAATTGATCTTGTCAATATTTATGTACGGTAAAAATCGTTTAGTACGAATACGATTAACGTGAAAAATCGGTTAACAGGAAACAATATCGCAATCCTGAATAAATACCCCGTACGGATACCATGACATTTTTAACGTGAAATTCTTTTATCCCGAAAAAATATTTCGATTGAACTTTTTCTACATTATTATGAAACTAGCGTCGTATTAATTTCAATTTTTTTTGAACCTTTCGTTTATTTTAAATTTTGACGTATCCAAGTTTTGCATTATAGGTTTTGATTGATCGTTTGACGTTTTTTTGTAACCATTTTTAATAAAGTTAACACATTCGTTTAACACATTTTTTTATGTCGTACGAATCACGATCTGTTTATTTCAGAGTTTAACCTTTTTCGATTTAGCGCTAACCAATTCCTCGATTTCGTATATGAATATTTAATTAATCTTATTAGTGTGTATTATGAAAATCAGGCGTCTTATTAATTTCAGATGTCATAAACCTTTCGTTTATATAAAATTTTGCATTTTTCTAGTTTTGTGTTGTAGATTTTCTTGATCGATCATTTCGCTTTTATTTACAATCCCTTTTAATGTTTGCAGATTCTTTTTTTTATCGCAATGAATCGTCGTTTTTTTTCCGAATTTTCCAACATTTTTTGAGGTTGACTTTCCAAATTCCGTGTTTGAATATTTAATATTTTCAATTTGATCCGTATTGTACATTTTATATATATTTCGTTTTTTTCTCAATTCGTCTTATCAATTTTAGATGTTTTCAACCTTTTTTTATACTTTGTACGCGTCAATCGATCGTTTTGACGTTTATTTCATTGATTCTCAACCTTTTTCTTTCAAATCTTCGTATTCTGTTAGCATATTCGTCATAAATTATTTTAAGAACCGTGATCAATTGTCGTTGGTTTCTTTCAGAGAATTTCTAGGTTTATTCCTTTGAGTCACTGCCATTTAGATAAAAATATTTAATTATAGATTACATGTCGTGTTTTTAAAGTGTTGTAGATAAATAGATTACATATTGCTCAGTTAATCAAAAGATTTTTTGAAATCGAATAAAAAATCATTAATCCTTGCCATACTTTATATTTACCTCAGTATATTGGGTCAATAATAGTTCAGTAGATAAAAGAAACTCAAATATTATATGTTGAAATACAAAACTTGTAATGTGTTGAAACTAGAAATTTAAATGTTATAGTCTCCTCATAACGTGTTATTAAAATTCTAATTTACTAGAGACGGATATACAGTATTAGCATTTATTTAAATATTATATACCTTCTTAATATATGAAAAACAAATTATTTTTCGTATTCTAACATTTACAATTTTGGATCAATAATTTCGAATTTTGATCATGATAATTGATTTCATACTATATTTTCTTTTTCGAAGTAGAATATTTAATAAAATATTGACTATGGTTATTCAAGTATTTTTCTTTTTATAAATTTTTTTTTATTTGGGCAGTTTCGAAATATATTATAATTGATGTTGTTTGAAAAATATTATTCACAAAATTTCAAATTATCCTATAATTTAATACTGAAAAAGTTATTTTTCATGTCATGATTTGATGAATTCCTTATTGTTTGTTGAAAGTAGTTAAAAAACAAGTGTTAATTTATCATTATAGAAGATTGATTACTGTTGAAAATGAATGAATGTTACTTTTAATAAGTTATACCTTATTTTATCATGCCATAAAAACAAAATGATACAGAAAAATTATTATCGACGTATTACAAATAAGCAATTACGTATTTATTTCTAAATTTTATTACAAACTATCAAAAGCACCTAAAGAGAATCATATAATCGATATATCAATCCATTTATTAAAATTAAATAATTTAACTATACTTTTTATTTATTTTACATTTTCATTTTAACAGGTGTAAATCGTCAACTGAAGGTCGATCTATATTTATGTTCTGGACTCACAAATACTCACATCTGAAGATGCCTATATGATTAAAAAACCGATAAACCACATTGAGTTTAATACTAAACATAGATAACTAAATACAATTATGAAGATCGACTTTTTTACGAAATCCGAAATAAAAAATTCATCAGTACGAAAACCGTCGCATACCCAAACATTCAAAAAGTTATAGGAGCTTCTCTTAGTCCATTATGGAGTCTGAGTTGCCTCTCGGAGGCTCTAATTCCACAGGTCATCTATCGGCAACCGGCGTAGGCTTTTCCACAAGTGGAACTGGTATGGTTTTTCTATTTTTATGTACTCATTATAATATACTTCATTGTCTAAATGATCGTTTTGTAATTTAGGTCGAATGCATCATTCTTTGAGTACTCCTGCAGGAGTTGACTGTGGAGGAGGTAGTAGTATGTTTCGTACGCCTCCCGCTACCCCGAAAAAAGGCGGGAAAATGTTGGCCGTCAGAGTGCAAATGCTCGACGATTCAATCACGATGTTCCAAGTACAGGTATGTACAGTAATCCCCTTATAACGTCATTTTTTTCAAATGTATTTAAAAAAACAATTAATTCGTAAAAATATCCGAAAAAAAGAAAAATGAAAAATTTTCATTTATTGATTTTCTAAATTCCCCCCTATAACGTCGAACCTATCTCGACGTTATAGGGTGGTTTGCTGTACAAGAATAGAGCGAATACTCAAAATTACCACAATACTCTAACAATAAGTTTATTTTTGATCAAATGTAAAACGGAGATAACGTATATTATTCAATTATGATGTCAATTTAGCCGTATGGCATTGGCAGTGTTTTTTCTCTGCTTTTTGATGTGTGTGCAGAATAACAATGAAATTCAATTATCTCTGAATGTGACGATTGCATGTTGACATCTGTCTACTCAATTGATGTAGATTTTCCACTTGTCTTTGTAGCGCTTACTATGTTACGACAGGTCAAAAGTTTCGAAAAAATTTCATGATTCATTCAGCGAATACCGTGGCTAATTTTCGACAGTTGTATTGTGCAATTTTGTAATCATTTTTTTTCGGCAGGCTAAAGCTTTTGGTCGAGTTCTTTTTGATCAAGTTTGCCGGCAATTACACCTATTAGAAGCAGATTATTTCGGCTTGGAATATCAAGAACTCGGAGGAACAAAGGTACTAAGCGGTTATTTTTGTATATGAAAAAACTTTTTTCATGAAATAATTCATTTATTATTTTCTTTCTAGTACTGGTTGGATCTTGAAAAACCAGTTTGTCGTCAATTAGGACTTTCGCTAGTAGATCCTCTTCTTAGATTCTGCGTGAAGTTTTATACACCTGATCCAGCTCAATTAGAAGAAGAGTTTACTAGATACTTGTTTTGTCTCCAAATCAAAAGAGATCTTGCTCACGGATGTATCCAATGTAATGAGAACACATTGGCACTTATGGCTAGTTATATAGTGCAAGGTAAATGACACTACTGAAGTATTATAATACAATTATAGGATGTGACTGTAGTTCTTATATATTTATTTTAAATTTTAGCCGAGTGTGGGGATTTCGTTCCGGAAGATTATCCTGATCACACATATTTGAGCAGTTATAAATTTTTCCCGTTGCAAGATGCAAACTTGGAAAGAAGAATTATGGAGAACCACAAAAAACACATGTACGTATTTTAGTAGATTTTCATTTAAAAATTTAAATACTTGTTTCAAATTGTTAAACGTCTATTGTTTAATTTAGTGGTCAGAGTCCAGCTGAAGCGGATTTGAATCTATTAGAAACAGCTCGAAGGTGTGAATTGTATGGTGAGTCGATTTTTATCTGATATAGTGTATCCGTATTTCAGCAATCATTTGACTTTATTCTGTTTCTTTCGAAAGGTATGAAAATGCACCCTACTAAAGACCTCGATGGAGTGCCATTGAACATAGCCGTGGCTCACATGGGTATTGTGGTTTTTCAACATTTGACCAAAATCAACACCTTCAGTTGGGCTAAAATAAGAAAAATATCATTTAAACGAAAACGATTTCTTATCAAATTGCATCCTGAAGGCTATGTTAGTAGTATTGTATAATAAATATATGTTTTTCTTCTTTTAGAATATATAATTGATGCTTTTTATTTTATTCATTTTAGGGTTGTTATCAAGATTTAGTGGAATTTTTCTTCGAAGGAAGAAACGAATGTAAAAATTTCTGGAAAAAATGTGTCGAAAATCACGGCTTTTTTAGATGCTCGGCAATCAAAAGAATTCCAAGGCACCGAACCAGAGTACTTTCCAGGGGATCATCTTTTCGGTTAGATTCTTTAATTTTTTTTATCATTAACAATGAAATCTTATGAATAACTTTTCATTTCCTCCTTTAGATATAGTGGGCGAACTCAAAAACAGATGGTCGAGTTTGTTCGAGATAATTATGTTAAACGACAAACATTCCAAAGGTGAGTCAGGTTTCTATTCTCATAAAGCACGCTTAATCAAACATTAACATAAAAAATATTGGTTGGTTTTTTATTGAGTATTATTTTTATCAAAGTGCAAACCTTATTTCAACTAAAATTTTTGTTTATAAAGAATCCACCAATATGGAATTAAAATTTTTAAATAAAAATAGTTTAATCATTTTTTTATACATTATTTTTTGTTGTTAAATCTTTTGTATATTTTAAAAATAATAATTGTGGTAAATACATTTGCATTATAATATGATTAGTTTATATTTTCATTCATAGAGTCGTTTTCTGAAACTCAGGTCAATGTATTTACCAAAACATTCATCCAAATTTATGATTTATATAGTTTTCGTTGTGGTAAATGCTTAAATCACCTTGATCATTTCAATTTTATTTTGTCACTAAAACATACTAGCTTGCTTTTATATAAAAAAATTGTAAAATATTATGAATAGTTACATACATGTTTTGCTTATCTTCTCTTATTTTTGTGAACTTATTTCCTGCATTTCCTAATTTTACTTTTTTGAATAACAAAAGACCTGCGGCAAGTGACTGAGGAAAAAAAGTTATATTAAAATCATCTAAATATTTACACATTGGTATATAGTAACATAAGAAAAGTAATTATCACTTGCATAATTGTATCAGAATACAACACATGCGGACATACTGGGATATTTATGGAGTTTGAATTAAAATTTATATTCGCTACACACACCATTTTTCAATTTACAAATCAATGAATTGCATCATGACAATGTGTTCGTTTTTATCGCTCACATTGGAATTGATTTAGTATCATCTGTTTGTTTGCATGTTATACATCTTATGAGCTTGCATCTCACAGATTCTAACGAAGATGTTCACCCTTTGTTTTTTGATTTTTAATTGTGATTATATATGGAAAAAAATCTGTTTCAAAATTTGAAAATCGGAACTGACACATTGTAAAGTAAAAATATGTCAAAGCACTATTTTATGTTGTCTATTTTCTACTATTTTTCTTTTGACTCAAACATTATTTTCACTTTTTATACAATGTAATGCTAGATGTGATCCTGATTTTTACAAATATGATTCGCGTATTGTTTTTTTCATCTTCATTTCACTTTCATCAAAAAATATATTGAGTCTTTTCGAAGTTCAATATATTTACATGATTAGTTTCATGCTCATATTGTGATGTATTGTATAATACTAATAGGAGCTTATTTTTTCTCTCCTAGTTGTTGTTTCTTTATAAGTATTAAAAAATATAAATAAATTAAACCATTTTATAAATATGTTTTAAGCTCATTTTTGAAAACTGAAATGAAAACAATGTAGTTTTGAATTTGATATTTTGAATATTTCTCTTCAAACTAACCCTCTAATCAAAAGTCATGATTGATTTGAAAAATCGTTTCTAAATCTGTTTTGTATGTTACTATATTAACAACTATCAAAGAAATAATAATTTGAATTTCAGTTTAAATTATTTGTTAGACAATTTCAGCATACTATCAAATAATTTGATTGATATAAATAATAAAAGTATGGGGTTCATGAAAATGAAGGTAGTTTAGATGGTGTTAGGGTCAGACCAATAAAATACTCGCTTAGATGCCGTCCTCTGTCGCTTGTCCGCAGGTCGCAGTCATTCCGCGTAAGCCGCTCCCTGCGATCGAGCCGCGCCAACGTCAGTTCGGGCTCAGCAAATTTGATCAACTCCAGCATATCGGCGCATCCTTTGCTGCCTCTGCCTCCCGGATCTAATGGTTTGTTTTCATTTCAGTTTTTCCCCATCCCTTCTTTTTGTTTCATTTGATATATTGTGCCCTACAAAATGCTTTTACCTAGATTTTTTTTGTATCATGTGATTTTTAATTTACATACCAGCCTTATTTCAGTTGTAGATTTGTAAATAGAATGGAATGCTTATCGTTTTCGAGAGTTTCGGTAAAACCCTTTTTAAACGAACCATAAAATGTTTTCGTTACTTGAAATGTTTTTTGTTCGTTTTATATCTGTAAGATTTTGTTTATTTAAAACACGTGATTTTAATGTCATATTTAAATGCGATATTAAAAGTAATATTAATCTGAAAAATAATTATAAAATTTTCAAAGAATCAAGAATTGTAATTGTTTTCATTACTTTTTTTTAAATAGCAATATCGTTGGAATGGGACAAACAACCTCAATATCTGGAGGCTTCTCTGATGATGAAGGGTTACACGGGGGAGGCAGCCAGGGAGGCATTGGTCCGGAGGAAATCGGAAGGGATGACGGGGCCTCATCGCCAGCTAGGTATTCCTATGAGCTCTGCTGCCACGAGAGAGCAGGTTTGTGTTTTTTTTTCCTTTATCAATCAAATTTTATTTTGGAATATCGAAACATATTGAATTTTTATGTCATCCATAGGCTATAGGATTAGTGACGCACGCGGAAGTCAACCATCACCGTATGGGGGATGCGTCTCCTCCGCGTCAGATGACGACACCGCTGGTAAAATATTTTATTAATAAAACCTTTTTCAAAGTTTAATTAAGCACAAAAATTAACGATTGTGTCTTTTTTAGGGTTCTCCGGAGAGTACATGGAGCCAATCGACATCGCTCCACAGCAACAGCGTTCCCGAAGCTGTTCAGGTTCATCGGCTGGCTTCCAATTGGGACGGCGCCCAACAAGGTCAGACAATCACCTCTACAGACACACCCCCTCCCTCCATTGGCCTCCACTATAGGCCTTATACTCCGGTTGATGCTAGAGATACACCCACTTTCAAAAAATCTTCCGAAAGACTTGAATATGAGTTATCTAATGTGAATATTTATTCAGCTATATCGGTTACACACTCAGTTCCAGGTATTAGTTCAACCTCGAAACGTAGAGTTTGGCAACGTAGCGCTAGTTGTAAAGATTTATATGATTTTAGCTTCGATGATACCGGTCAGGCTAAGCGTAAGATTAAAAAATCCAAAGCTGTTTCTCAATCTGCAAAGTTGCCTGATATGACCCAAGGTTTTCTTTTGAATTTTGATGCAGATCGAAGAATAGATTCTCCTATTACACGCTATGACGATTCTCATAGAATTTTATTCAGTGCAAATGCATCCCGTAATGCTTCAATCGATTTGGAACAAAATCCGCTTAGATTCTTTCAAAAAGTTTTCTCCTCTAGTTACCCTGGCACATTGCATACAAAAAAACGTGAACCTTGTTCGGGGTTTGAGATAGGTGGATCTCAGGATGATATATCACACGATAGTTATGAATTGATTGAAAGATCGGACGATGAATGTTTTATGTATGATAGGTATAAAGATGCTCATTCTCATGTTAATACTAGGTCATGTTCTCTCGACTCTGGTAATTATATACCCTCTGACGATGACAATTCTGGTTCTCATGTAGGTTCAGATGTTGATAAGATAATAGTTCCCAAATCAAAAATAATAACTTATATCAAATATAAAAGTGATAATGATATTCAGTTTGATCCTTTTCTAATGGATGACCCGAGGGATTTACCTCGTGAAAAAATGTGTGTAAGATCTGATGGTAGTTTTTACAAAGAAATTAAAAGGTCACTTGATTCAAGGACATCTAGTCAAGAATCAAAAAGCGATTATTATGATTCCAAAATATCAAAGAGTAGCGGAGATTCTAGTAAAAAATCAAAAGATAGTGTGTATCACACCGATAGCAAAAAATCACGTGAAACTATAAAAAGTAAAAGTTCTGGTTCTCGTACTTCTAGTCAAGAATCAAAATCTGAGTACCATGACCACAAAAAATTTAATTACGAATATGCGGAAATTCCGATTCGCAGAAGTTCAATGATCTATGAAACTATAAAAAGTCATCCTATCGATACTATATCGCGTACATCTAGCCAAGAATCCAAAAGTGAATATTACGATACTCAAACGAGCTTTCAAGGGATCGAAAGGCAGGAAGAAGATGTAGACGATTTAAAATTAAGAAAGTTGAGGTCTCATGACGATTTGACTAGTGAAGTCAGTTCTAAGTGTGCTAAATCAAATTTTTATGACTTTCAAAATCCATATTCTACATTTCCAAGTAATATAAAACACAAAGAAACATCTCATGTTCATTCCATTAGCCTTCAGAATGTGGAAACTGAACAACATATGAGGGCTTATGGCAAAATTTCGGAAGAAAAAACTTCACCAACAAAAGATTCACCTAAAGATATTGATAAAAAACATCAAGCTGCCACTACTCATATTTGGCCTGAACAAATTGCTGGGATTTCAACTGAAATAGATAGTAGAACTACAAAGTCACTTGCATATCAAAGGCAAAGATCATCTGATGCCGAGAATATTTTCAGTTTTGACAAGGAAAAAATTGAGTCTCTCACTAATTCTGGTAAACCTGATCCCATATTATTGACAGATTCTTCAAAAGAATCTGATGTTCCACTACCTCGCAAATTACCTGCGATGGATAGTATTGAATATGCCAAATCAAGATCCCATCCATCAGTTCTACAGTCAGAATTTGATAAGACTAACATAGAAAATAGTACCAAAATTGGTGGCAAAAAAGACACAAGAAAAGAAGAGCTGATTGCAAAAACTCATTTTGACGAATACAATCCAAAATTAATTTTAGACACTAGCTCGAGTAGTCGTATATGTGAAGCCCAGATGACTTACACTCATGCTACGGTGGAAAGGACAAAAAGTGATCCTAACAGTTTGGCTAACAGACAAAGATTAGGTTCTTCTAGACGTCATGTCTTAATGCATCAAAAATCTATTGATCTGACACCTGCTGATTCTAGCGATGAAGAATATATGTTCAGGCAAATTCCCAGTGCACCTCCCTTATCATCAAAATATGGTCATTTTGAAATGCCTTCTGAAATTGGAAAATTAAGTGATCTGCCTAAAACTGAATTTGATCTTCCAAAAAACTATTTTAAAGAATTCGATGACTTGAAAGCTGGTTTTAATAAAGATTATAAAAAATCTGGTGATCAAGACAAAGAATTCGAAATCCCTTACGTACTTCATAAAATTCATGTTATGAATGGGACAGCACCGACACCTTTAAATGAAAGAGGCGGTATAAACTTGGATGTGAACTTCAACAAAAATTCTAATAATAAGTACTTAAATAATGGCGTTCGTTGTCGATATCATGATCACCCTAAATCTCCTAAATCTCCGAAGTCACCCAAATCTCCTAAATCTCCAAAGTCGCCAAAATCTCCTAAATCTCCAAAATCTCCCAAGATGCCGAAAACTGTATCTAATGTTGAAAGCAAACAATTTTTGGATGCTGAACCTCAGAATTTTCTTTTCACTCAAAATATTGACCTCTCAAAAATTGACCCTGTTACATTAGAAGTGGACAAATCTGTCCTTTCAATACAACATCTTTCTAGTCCCAAACGCGACATCACTAAATCAATTGACCCTGCATTAATGGAGACACTTAATTCTAAATTAAGTCAAATTGAAAGTGATTCTGCCACAAGTTCGAAAACCGAAAGTATACAACAAGATAAAATGAAGTATAAAGTTCATTTGGAAGCAAAACTTGGTATAAATACACATTTGCCACAAAATAAAGAAGCTTTACTTGTGGTTAATGTTGATAAACTCAAACCAGATATAAAATATCGCAATGATAAACCAATTCAACCGAAACGAACAGTGAAACCACGTGGACAAGGAAAAAAAGGCGGTGCAATCAAATTGAAAAATAAACCAAAGACCAGGATCACTTCATTTTCATCAGACGATGAAAGTTTAGACTCAGATGATGTTTTCGGTTCAGCTGAAGCTACTCCGACACGTTTAGAATTTTCACCTCCTCAGTCTCGTAAAGATATTGAACCTATTTTACAACTGGAATATGACAAAATTACTTCTGGTGCTTGGCATCGGGGTCAAACAATGAGTTCCACTGAAATCGAAGGATCTCCTCCTCAATGTAGAAAACTCGTAGAACTGGAAGCTAAATATCATCCACAAATTTTAGATCCTAGTGTTGGTAATGCCACTGAATTGAGAAGAATTTCTGAACGATCAATATCCATTCCGAGTTCAGAAGATGATATTGTTACTCAAAAACGAGAAAAAACCACAGAAATTAAAGAAAAAGAACATACTACTTGGGAGTATCATTTAACTGAAAATATTCCATCTCCTATATTGGAAAGCTGTGAATTTTTAAAATCGGATGGCGATGAAGAATTAGCTGATAAAGAAGTTGAAAGAATGACTGCTGCAAATTATAATTTGAAAACTATAGATAGTTCAAAAAGCCCAATAGATAGTGATATGTCTAGTTCTAGATTGGGTTTAGACAATATATCAAATGAAAAGCTTAAAAATAAATTAAGGGATGAGTTAATTTCTCCCATGCCTCGTAAAAAGGGTGGTACTCCAATTTTATTCGCTCATGCACGATTAAATTTATCTGAAGGGTCTGTTTTATCACTGCAAAGGCAAAAAGCTACTCAAGAATCTCCAACTGCAAGCAGAAGAGCAAAAAGTCTAGATACTCCAGTAATATCATTACACAGACTTCCACCTATGAATGCATTCTCTTCTAAAGATGATACTGTTGGTGATCTAGAAGAAGAAGAAAGTGAAATCTTAGAGGAAAAAAATATCATGGATGAAAAATCTTCAGTTAAAGATGAAGATATTGATGAAGAAGCAGAAGCTGAATCAGTTAAAATTAAACTACCCAAAGAATTAGAAGCAGTTACACTTGATTCTGATGAGTTGGCTCTATTAGAATGTTTGACAGAATATAAAAGGCCTAGATCTTTTAAAAGAAAGCCAGAAACTCGTAAAAAAGTTGTCAAAAGTCCCAATAAATCTCCAGGGAAATCTCCCAATAGATCACCTGTGTCTAAATCACCATTATCTAAGTCCCCTTCTAGATCACCATGCTCATCTTTAAACTCTCCCAGAGATAGTATTAGAAAATTTTCTGATTTGAGTGAAAACGATCAGATTGTTCCCGATATTGAGAAAATTAAGAAAAAGGAGAAAAAAAAGGCAGTATCAAAAGAGAAAATGCTAAACAAATTTATTGAAGATGAAAATTTAAATAGTATACCACCTCCTAAAACATTCCAAAATAAGCTCACAACAGACATTCAGAAAGGTTTGCCTCCTAAAGGGAAGTCATTGGATAAATCAGACAGTAAAAAATCTAAACCACAACCACTTACTACTCAAAAATCTTTGCCCTCTTCTTTAAAAGATCGACCTGATTTCTTAACTGTTCCTTCTTTAGATATTAAACGAACTAAGAGTCAAGAATTGGAGCAGATAAAAAATACGAGTTCCAAAGAAAAATCTAAATCAATCGAAAAAATGGAAGTGAAACGTGTCAACAGTAAAGAAAGATCTAAATCTCAAGATGAGAGCGATTCTGAAATAGCAAAAAGAAAAGAAAAACAACAAATGCTTTTTGAAGCAGCAATGAAACAAACTAAAACTCTTATCAGTCCAGTAAAAGATTCATTGCCTCCCTTTCCTCTTCCAGAAGATAAAATTGTTGTAAAAACAGAAGGTGATAAAATTATCATAGAAACTGAAATAAAAACCAAAGCTGAAGATCATGTTTTCATTGCTAAATCTCCTAAAAAGCTAGATAATACTCTCGGAGGAATTATTAGTAAAAGCTTTGAGGATCAAAAATCATATTCTAAAGGTTCAAAAAACAATAAAAGTTTAGATGAAAAATCTAGCAAGTCTTTCGATGAATACAAAAAAGATGAAATTGAATCTTTACAAAAGTCTCCTAAAACTTTATCTCGAAAACAAGAGTTAAAACAACAAATTGAAGGAAAAGTAGTTCATAAAAATATCAAATCAAAAAGTCTTGAAAAGAAAAGTGAAACTCACGGAACAATAGATAATAAATCTAAAAGTCTAGATCGAAATTTCGAATTATCTGATGAAAATAGTATGGATAGAGATTTAAAAACTAATAAAGACATTACTAAAGCTGATGTCCACCAACTTCCTGATGATTCTGGTGAAGTTCAAGATTTTATTATAAATAATAGAAAGTATGGTGTTAGATCTCCTAAATCTCGATCTCCGATCAAATCAACAGACAGTGAAAAATCTGATAAAGAAGAAAAAATAGTTTTACAAGGTACTAGTTTAGATATATGGTTATCAGTGGATGATGACAATTACAATGAAAGTGGAGAAAAAAAGTCTTCCAATTTATCTAGAGATTCCATTGAACTTTCTAATACGGCCTATAATGAATGTACATCACCACAGCCACAATTTGATGAAAATGATATGCAAAATATAATATTAGAAAGAAGACAAATGGATATAATCAATAAACAAAGACAGTTATCTGAATCATCTGATAAATCTAAAGGTGAAACTGAAACATCGTTCGACGGAGATCAATCAAAAGATGATTTCGAGTCTCATCCAAAAAAAGATAAAGATGAAAAAAATGCTGATGGGATTTCAAGAATTATCAGTGAAGAAGAATCCCTTACAGAAATAAGTGAGCTTAAAATGTCTGACGATAACAGTACCTTTATTGTTCCAGTACCTTTCATTGATACTGAAAGTTCATCTGATTATCATGAAAATGACGATATGGGTTCTAAATCAAAAGCTGCGATGTCATCTTTTATGAATATATCTTCTCCAAAATCAATGCTCAATAATGAACAAGAATCTAGTTTAGATACTACAAATAGCAATAATGATGTTATACCATATAAAAACTTGAAACAACAGAGTACTCTTGAAGATGGAAGCTTAATAGAATTTTTAAAACATGAGTCTTCAGCTTATGGACTGTCTGACTTGGATGATTCAGATCCTGTATTGAAACCAGTTAAAGATGTTAATTTAGATTTATCATCTTGTAGATGGAAAACCAAAGTAATAGTAACACCTCCTCAGGAAATAAGTCCTACTGTTGAAAATGTAGGTATATTAGATTATGGGAGGGTTTCTACTTTTCAAGATAAATCTAGCGATAAGGATTCTCACAAAAATGACAACAATCATCTTAGTACAAAAATGCGAAGAAACGAGCTTTTGAATCAAAAATCAAAAAGTTCAGAATCTACTTCATGGACTAGTATTGAAAAAGACACTAGCCCTTCGAGGGGAAAAGATTTCAAAGGCAGTTCAGTCGAAGATGAGTCTAGTGTAAGTTGTTCAATAGCTAGACCATTAGGGATATCTCAAGATGTTCATAAAGTAAACAAAAAAGACAGAAACAAACTAGAAGATTTGAAGCTAAATATGGATTACAATGAAGATATTATGAAAAAATCTACTTCAAGTGACTTATCAAAATCACCGTCTTTTACTGATTGCATCAGTCCAGATGCTCAACGTAGCCCTAGAATTATCAGAAAATCACCCACACCGACACTAGAAAAACAGGGTCAAGTTGACTCATTGAAGTCGCCATCAGATACTGATTCGAGTTCTGAAAGTCACCATAAAATAACAGAAAAACGGGGTAAAGTCATCGATAAAAAACAAACTCCAACTGACACAAAAAAAATATCTGATGATTCTGAATTTATACCTCTATCATATCCGATTCCTCCTCCTTTAGAATATTCACATAGAAAAATCGCAAAGAATACGAAAATTGAAATAACTGTGTCTCAGGATGATCAAAGTCACCAAATTTCTCTCGATGATTCAGAAACCAAGTCAAAAAACTTAGATTCAAGTAGTAAAAAAAGGAAAGAAAATATTGAATCTAAAGGATTATCTAAAACTAGTTTAGAAAATATTTCTAAAGGTTCTCTCAGTGTTGAGGACACAAAGTCGAAAAGCAAAAAAGGCAGGCTACGAGATGAACAGAAAAGTTCTTCCAAATCTAGCATTGATTCGAGAGGATCATTAAGTGTAGAATCTAGAGGTTCGTTTGAAACTGAATCTAGTTCAGGATCTTTGGGAGCTGCTTATCGTAGAGGAGATGTTGACAAAGAGTTAAAGCCAACATGGCGCCCATTTTTAGTTGGTTCTGGTAGTGAAGGGAGTTCGAGTATTGAAGAAGGATGGATCCCTCCAGACGTTGAAGGACTTGAACCACCAGTAAATAAAGAAATGTATGATTTTTCTAATCAAAGAGCTATAGATCAATTTCAAACTTTTTCATCAACAAAATATTCATCTACAGGGACTTCCAAAGATTCTTCAGATACTGAATTGCCTGATGATTTTAATGATCGCCCCTCACATTGTTCTTTTACAACTCCCACAATGCCTATCAGCGTGAATACTCCAGATTTGATTGTTAATTATGGAAGTAATTTTCCTGTTGGCAGAACTTTATCTCGAATTTCAGAAAGAAGTACAAACTCTGAAAAATCTAGTGGTGACGAAGACTCAACTAAAGGAACTTCTCATTCTGATAGTTTAAATGACGAATCAAGTGATCATCAAGCAAGCTTAAGTTCCGATCCTCCAAGTCACACAAATTTGGCATATGTTTCGGACACAGATCGTAGAACTTCTGCTGAAATGCCTGACATTCCTATAGACCAAGGTCTAGCTGATAAAATTTATGAAATGTATACAGGTCAGACAGCTCCTGATTCAGATTCTACCCGAAAACATAGATTTAAAGTTGAGAGAGTGAATGAAACTAATTTTTTTCAAACAATGATGGATAAAAAAGGAAAGAGTAATGAAAGAGTTGAATCTGTAAGCAACAAAGCAAACTTAGATTATCTCTCTAATCCAGAAAGTCAAGATTCAGATGATTGGCCTCTTCCTGAATTACCAAAAAAAGCAAATGATAACAAGTTTGAGGCGGGTGAATCTTCTAAAACACCTAAATCTATTTTCTGGAAAGCACAATCTGCCAAGTCAGTGGATTCAGAAGCGTGGCCGTCTCCTCCGAGTAGTCTTTTAGAAACCCCGATTGTTGATAATGTGCAAACTTATTTTGTAGATAACAAAAGGGAAGTTGCATTCAAAGTTACTTTAACTGATTCAAATGATCAAAATACATTTGACTATAATCATGAATCTGATGATGAAAATAATACTTTAAACGATGATGATTTTGAATATAAAGATGATCCCAAAAGTCATGAAAATGTCGATGATTTTGATTCCAAAGATGATTCTGACAGTCAAGTTTGTTCCCAACCTCATTCAAAAGATGAAAAAAATGTTTCTAAGACGAAGGATTCAGTTGAGAATCGCCCAAATAAACCCATATTAAAATTGTATTCCAAACCCATTTCTTATGAAGAAACAAGCTATATGGTCGATCCTCTCAACAGTTCTGAAGAATCTTGTCTCAAAGGAACCGTGGTTTCAAATTATGACCGCTCTTGTTTGAGTCATACTTTGACTTCAGCTTTGAATATTGGAAGTTGCTGTTCTCAAAATCATCCTAATTTACACGATAAAGATCACTTTTCTGAGAACAATATGCCTAATAAAGTAATAATTGCACAGCCGACAAAGTCTCCACAAAATCACAGTCCTATATCAGAAGACGATATTTATTTTAACGATGATGTTTTTGGTGCAAATGTCAAATCTGGCATATCTCCAGAAGCAGAAAAATCCTTGCATCCTTTTACAACTCACAAATATTCACATGGTTCAAACAATTCTGATACTTCGATTGATGATATTTTGTCGCAGAACACAAATTTGGATGAATTTCCTGGCTTAAGTTCAAGATTGAGCGTTACCTCTTGTAAGCGTTGCAGTCATAGTAGTCATTCAGAAGAAGAAACTAGTTCGTTAGGTACAGATTTGGATGGTACAGTAAAAATGGGTATTCAACCAAAAAAATGTACCCATAGTTCTCATTCTGAGGATACTTCAATCGGCCTCAGTATATCTGAATGGTCCACTGGCACTAATACTGTAAGACAATATGCAAATCTTTCAGCATCTGAATCAATATCAGGTGTCTCAAATTTATCAGGTGCAAAAAGCGAAAAATCTTCAGGAAATTTAACTAATAAAAGTAGCGATTTTTCGTCTAATATTAGCGGAAATGTAAAGTCTTTAGATAATAATGGCAAAGTTATTGTGCATTCAAATACCAAAAGCAGCTCTGATAATTTGTCTTATGATATAAATAAATATGATAAATTGTGTAATTCAGATACATTATCTGGCTCTAAAAAGAATTTTGATAATTCTAGTTCTGGAACTAAAAGTGACAGCACTTTGACACTGGCACAATCCATATCTGAATGGTCCGCTAGTACAAGTAACACTTTAGTCCCTACCATGATTGAGCCGTTGGATGCAAACCAGAAATCAACAGATGCGGAAGAATCGAAAAAAGGAATTAAAGATAAATCTAATGAAAAATCGCATCAAAAATCTGAATCTTTTATGGCTGAATCTCAAAAATCTAAATGTTTGGTAGCTCCTGGGGATAAGTATTCTCATAGTGAAAGTGACAAATCTGATAAATCCAGTTCTAGCGGGAACATAAGCGATAAAAGGTTCAAACCCAATCCTATCAGTAGTAAAAAGTATTCAATCGAAAATATTCATGAATCAGCGAATATTTCTGATAAGATTTCAAAAGTACCCCCGAAAAGTTTGAGCTATGAAGAAAAATCTAATAAAGAGTTGCCTAATTTTAGCCTACGTTGTCAGAGTGAAGATAGTGCAGTTATGGATTTATATCAGTTAGCATCACCACAAGGAGAATTCTCTGGAAGAGCTTATTCTCAGTTGTACAGTCAAGAAGAAAAGTTAACACTAAGATATCAAAGTCAAGATTTTGGAAATTTCCACGACAAACAAAAACTTGCTCGACCTTTAGAAACAAAGCCTCTTACTAAACATTCGAGCTATGATGATAAAACTTTATCAAAACATCAAATAAGGGAATACAAAACATCTCAACAATATAGAATGAAAACTAAAAGCAAATCTTTTCATGAACATTTCATTGTTCCTTCTGAAAATTTAGGAATCAATCAAGTAACACAACATCTGACTAAAGAAAATGTCACAAATTTACCAGATAATTTACGTGCAATTGATAGATCTTCAAAAGCGCCTTTGAAACTTTCTAAATGTTCTCCTTACTATTCAAGCAGTTTGAGTTCTGAATCTCCTCCTATTCAAACATCAAAAACTACTGCAAAAAAATCCATTCTGATGCGAAATTTATCAATGAAAAGTCCACCAAGTGGAAATGATACAGACAGTTCTCTCGATTTGATGCATGATCCTAAAGAAAGAATACGTAGTTATCGTAGAAGACGTCAAGTTTCAACTAAAAAACTCAAATCTGAAAAAGATAAAATGTGTGATTTGAAAGATAGAGATAGTTGTATGCATGACTTATTAGAAGAAGATACACCTAAAAGTCAAAATTCTTCTGAAGGTGACAGAACATCTCATTCTGAAAAGTGTAAAATCGGTATGGAAATAGGTAAAGGAGCAGAGAGTTCTGAATGTTCTGAAGGTTATATTCCTGAAATTGAATCTGGCTCATCAGAAATGTCCAAAACGGACTATCAAGAATGCCAAAGAAATTTAGATTATGACGACAATCACGAAGCATATGACGATCTTTATGCTAAAATTCCTAATATTGGATTTGATGAACCGTATCCTCAATTTGAAGAAGTAGATCAACGGTTTAGAGGTCGCGATGAACGTTTTCCGAATATGCCAGAACAATTTACTCCTGTATATGAGGGTTTCGGAGCGTCAGCAGATGAAGATGATGTTGGATATTCTCGATTTGATCGACACGGACGCCTTAGACACCCTTATTTAGATAGTGATAATGTAATGGAATCTAAATTACCATACTCATCAAACGAGGAAAAAAGTGAAGATGCTAATTACCGTAATGAAAATAGAAGGTCTTCTATTAAGAGAAATAAAACTGGTAAAAGTTACTTGACTAATAGTCCACCTTATCAAATGGAATCTACATCTCATTATCCGCAAGAACAATGTATACCCGATGATAATCAGAGACGACTTTCAATACCAGAGCGTTATAACGATGACGATGACGACGTCAACGAAGGTGTTGATATGCCATATCATTTAGATACATTTGTGTATCAGACGAAAACTATAAAAAAATCCCCGAATTCTTCAAAAAGCAATAAACGTATGTTTACTCGTGAAGATTCCATTTCCCAATTCTCCGGGTATGAAAGTCCTTCTGATAGAATGGACTATGACACCAATTCATATCCGGAAGGTTTCGAATATAATTCCGCGGGTATGTTTAAAATGCACGAGGTGTATCCCCAATATGTCGACTATGAACCTAATGAAATGAGCAGTACCTATTATGCGGATGAGCGAGAATGTATGCGGTTTCAGAACGAACAATATGATGATTCTCGTCATGGTGACGAACAAAATATTCGTTCTGACGACGAACATTTCTCTAGGCCCCCGTATATGTCTGAACCGAGTTTCGAAGGTTCCGAACACAGCTTTGATGTATCATCCATTCCTCCACCTATTTTGCCGGAAGACGAGGAAACTGAAAATAAAAAATAAACAATTCGTATTGTTTTTATTTAATATTTCTCGATCTACATATTTTTTTCTTGAATTGACTTATTAAAAGAATGAGTTGGGAAAAAAAATAAAAATTTTAATAATTTGAAAACATGGTCTTCCTTTATCGATATTTACGGTATTTATTTGTTTGATATTGAACTCTCGTTTTACAAGGTACTGATTACGTTAGTGATCTATTTCTTGCTACTTATATGGAGTTTACATATTAAAATTATTTGAAGAAAAAATATTTATCCATTTCTTCGATAGTCAATTGATTATTTATTTTATTAACACCAATTAAGGAATACGAATCCTTTTATTTTATAGAGGCTGCTAGTGAGCGTTTCATACATAATGTAATATAAATAATTCCCATATACTAGGGAATTAGAAACCTTAGATAGTTAATTATTTTAATTGAAATTTACACTGAACACGAAATTATTGTTTTTAAGGACACGCATTTGAAAATAAAGTTGATAATGTTTTATTTTTACTGAAACAATTGTGCCATATTTGTTGTTCCTATGTTTGAATTTGTTGAATATTCAGAACCATAAGTATTTATAGTGCCAAATTTATCATTTTAAATCAAAGTAAAAGATGAAGGTTTTCGTATGATTTGTACCAATTCCTATTTATACTCCGCACACTGACTGATTTTCAACACTGACTAAGATCGAAGTGTATTTATATAATATTGTATCAATATTATATTGTATCTAGCTACTTTGAAGTTTATATTGAAAAAAAAAAAAACATTTACTTTTTTCAATTTTATTACCATTACCAAATAAAATTGAGAGGTATCAACTCAATACTGAAATATTATGCACAAATGTATACATTAAAGCATATTTCCAAACTCTCGTTGTATATGTATAGTAATGATCTTTTTAAATATTTATACATTATATACATTAATGTACCCTAAGCATAAATTTAACTTTTAATTCATATTTAATCATCTTTTTCGTAAAATTTATTCATTTTATCAACGGAAATATCCAGGTTTATTTATACACTAGTAGCTTTCTCCTAAATTGATGACTTGTTTTAAAATAATATATGAATGTTTCGGCCTCAATAATTATGTGAAATTAACTTGAATATTTATCGATTGAATTTAAAATATTTGTATCTTATAGTATTAATATAAAAAATTCTTCTTTAGCAATAGTTGCGATTTATATTTCAGTATAAAAAATTACTCATTGCACATAATTATATCGTTGAACTTTCATATAAAATCTTATAGTATTTACTCTAGTCAATTTTGTGCTTTGAAATGTATTTTTTGACAAGTTCATATTTATGTGAAATAATAAAAAAAAAACATAGTATCGAATATTTTAGTCTTAAATATAACTGATACATATATTTATATATTTATTTCGCTTTTATATATTTTGAATTTTGCACCGACACCGTTTATATAGAATAAAGGTTTCATTAATTCACTTGCGAATGAAACGCACATGCTGTGTGCTAAAATTGTAAATCCTGGTATAAATTATAATACCCGCTTTAACGGGTGTCTTGTATGTATAGTGATAGTTGTATATTTTACATAAATACTCATGTGCATAAATATACAAAATCGTAGTGAATAGGTGGAAAAAAAGAAGTAACATAAGGACCACGCCAAACGTTTCGAATTATTCATTTGAGTCAAATACCACAATGTTGCTATTTCGCTTTAGATCGTCAGAACGTTTCTTTAGTAAGATGTCGATATAGTGCAAATATGATTTCATTGCGATTTTGTTTATATATGTATTCGTTTCAAAAATTTATCGTTAACACTTTAATAATTACAAAGTGCAAATTAGTTTATTGACATATTTATCTTATCTCAATATTCTTGCAAAATTTTACACAATATTATTGATATTTCTAATTGTTAAAAAATATATTTTACTTAGTTCATATGGCTTTGAATATTTTGATCTCGATTCATATAATTTTTGTATGAATATTTCTCATTATAGATATTAAGAGTCTTCTATTTGCAATATTTATTTAGTATAAAACGATATTTTTTAAGCAATATATTTAGCCTGCTTCTAATTCTTTTTTATAGAAAAATATTTAGTGTGCCAAATTCAATGCCAAATTTTAGAACATATTTATGTTTGTATCATGTTAATATGTCTAACGTATGAAGTTTTCGAAATTTACTATTATCTGAGCCTAATAATGATTGATCGACTTAGAAGTAAACAATATGAAGATTATCCCACTAGTGCCCTTAATGTTGATGCAATCTTATTCCATAAATATTCGGCTATTAGATCAAATATTTAAATAAATAATATTGTATAACACTTTATCAACATAAGTTACATTATTATGTTAACTAGATAAATTCATCGTTTACTATTTGCACATTATTCAAAGAGGTATATTTCATCTATTTGTTTGTTATGATATTTTGTGTTTGTCACAATTATTGTACAAATAATAAATTGAATTTTTATTTGAAGAGCCAAAAAACTGAAAATCTTGCACGAAAAAATTATTTCTGATTTTTCTGACTGTTCGAAATCAATCAAAAATTACATTGCAAGCTTAATATATAATCTCAGATATAGTAAGAGTCAAAAGTTTGTAAAGTTTTGTAATTTATTTCTCAAGATGTGAATTTTTTGACTTGTAATTGGTTTTTATGACCACTTAGTATTCGGTTACGTGACTTGAAAATTTTTGCCATAACACTTGAACCTCATTATCATAAAATATCAAGTTTATGATATATATTATTAATTTCAAAAGAAGAAAAAAAAGTTGATTTCTTAAATGATCGATTAAGACCAAAATTTCACAAATTTCGTTTTTAATTTCCATATGTTAATTTTGCATATGAATTAATTTGAAATTTTCATAAACTTTTTTTCAAATATATTCGAGTATTAATTAAAATATTAATAGTTAGACATAAAAGTGTCTTTGCATGCGTATTTCAATGTAATTTTGAAAGATGGATAAAACTATTCGTTAATGTGTTTCAAATGTTAATTAGAACAATTAAAAAGATATGCTAAATATCCTAATATTGCATTCTTCAATAACAAAATTTAAGATACAGGATGCTTTAAAAAACGCGTTTAGTTAATTTAAATTTTTATATATATACATATTTGTATGTTTTTTAAATATGTTTTATATATGTATAATATATAATAAATATATATTATAAAAATGATGTTTTGTTGGATGGCGAGTTTTCAAAGCATCACTATCGATAAATTTGGTTATAAATAAAGGCTCAATGTTTCATTAAATACGTTTAGTCATTATGAAATTTTATTATTAAATAAATTGTTTATTGCGATTGTTAAAATATAACGATATATAATAATGTATTAAATAATATTATATACTTAAATACGAATTGGTAGAAGTACCTAAAACTTAAAATAATTTTGAGTGTATTTTTCATTTGATTTTTTCATCTTATTTGATGTAAAAGAAATTTTTGTATTCATATTTAGCTATGCTTGATTTTAAATTTTTTTTATTTCAAAGATTATAGATCCTTTTTTTAACAATTATCAATCATCTTTTATTGCATTATTTTATTTATTGCATTAGATCAATATTTTTTAAACTATTATTTCGTATCATTTTAATTATGATAGTGTGTGGTGTGATATAAATTTATTTGTTGTATTTGATTGTGATAGTTTAAAATTAAAAAATAACCTTCAAATATGAAAATCGTAAACAGTATTATTTCTTTCTTATGTAAACGATTTGGTTATTTTCCCCTTACAGGGATAATATATCAAAATAAAATAAAATGTAACGATAAACCAAGTGTTTTCAATGATAAGTTTTTTAAAGTTCAATATTATTTTCATCGGATTACTATTTTTTCAATTTGATTTCATGGTTATCTCCCGTATTAGTTTTACCTGGTTTTTTTAATATAATATATATTGCACATGTCAAATTATAAGCCCACGCATAGTGTTTATAATTATGTTAAAATCAACTTCATATTAACTTCAAAACAGTGGTCTTATAATTAGCATGCATTTTACGCTTACGTCAGGATTCAAAAACGTAAGTGGATCTAAATTAATTTAATCACTGGTGTACTTCAATTAACTGTTTTCATAGATTGTGTTCTGAATTAGCCTTAGAAATTCTTATTTCAAGTTCTTTTATTCCCTTTTAAACTGTTTTTATTTTTCACAGATGTAATTGAAAAAGCGGACGATGCCACAGATCCAAAATCGTTTTCTCAAAAACGTCCGTGGTTTAATTCTGAAGAGCCGAGCAAGAAAGATCCGTCATTCGTTGCGTCAACGCCCAACGGAAACTCGAAGATGGACGATTTTAGTCCCCAAAGTGACACTGTTTCTAAGGACACGATTAATTCAGAGCATGATAAAGTAGACGGCGTCAACGGAATAGGTGAAAATAGTTTATATTATGGTTGTTTTTATAATGTTATGAATTTATTTGTAAACTATTTATATATTCAATTGCAGATAAAGTGCCAGGTAGAGAAAAACTGCATAGCGATTCGAGCTATAGTATTGATGTTCTTAGTGGAGGTGAAAGTGAATATGAAAGCCTCAGAAAGAAAAGAGCCGGACAAAATGATTCGTGAGTTTTAACTTTTTGAAATATCTTTCGATTAACGGAATTTTTATAAATTCGTTTCGAAACTTAATTTAACAAATATATAAATTTCAGTTTAGGAACATTAGAACAGAAGCAAACGAGACGATATCTCAACGATAAAGTTTTTTACATTGCCAAAGAACTTTTAATGACTGAACGTACATTTAAAAAAGATTTAGAAGTTATTACTTTGGTATGATCAATGATATATTATAGTTGAATGTTTTAATTATTTTTCAAAGTATATTCTAATACGTAAAATTTTAGTGGCTGAGGGAAGAATTGCCTTTAGATATGGAAAAGCAGCTATGCGGAGAGCCACTATGGGAACCTTTAGAAAAACTCGTTACTTGTCAGACTGGATTGCTTCGAGCTCTCGAAATTCGATTAGGAGCACGCATGCCTCAAAGTGAAAATAACAACGGCGTAAACATAAACGAATCAATTTCAAAAGATCCTCATTTCATAGGACAGATCATGCTTGATTGTTTACAAGAAACATTACCGGTTAGTATTCATTTGATCATTCACTTAATAGAAAACGCTTTTTATTTAAAATTAATGCCGTTTTTTAGCTGTATCAAATTTGGGTGAAAAATCATCTTGATTCTCTAAAACGGCTCGAAGATGCCTGTAATCAAAATCCTACCCTTGAACGGTTGTGTAGAGAATTTGAAACACATCAAAAAGCTTGTTATTTACCTTTGTATACTTTTGCTTTGAAACCGTTGTATCGGTTACTTCATTACAAGCAAATTTTGTTACGTAAGTTTTGAATTTTTTTTTCTTCTAATCACTTTTTTTTTAATATTTTATTGAATATTTGTTTCGACGTTTTAGATTCTTTAGATATGTATTCATCGTTGGAAAATGAATACATGATCATCAAAGATTGTTTATCGCAATTACAACCATTGTGCCAAAGCGTTGAAGAATTATTACCTACAAGTCTGAATTTCTATTATTTATGTTTGCTACATAGGGATATGGATGGTATGTTTATTAATTTGAATGATTAATATAAATATTATTCTCGCATGGCTTATTATAAACATTTGTCTTTAGGAATGGATAGTCTAGTTACTCCAGGTAGAAAATTTATAAAACAAGGTTGTCTTTTTAAATACACCAGCAAGGGTCCTCAGCAAAGAATGTTTTTCTTAGTAAGAAAATAATTATTTTGGCGTTAATTTTCTTATTTTTATACTCTATTTCATTGATTTTATATTATTTTTAGTTTTCTGACATTTTGGTATACAGTAATAAAGGCTCCAGTGCTCAGCAACAGTTTAAAGTACACGGTATTATTTCACTTCACTCAATTCAACTTGAATTAGCAGAATATACCAATTCATTTTCAGTATATGGTACGATATACTTTTTTCTTTTAATATTATTTTTTATAAATAATATTTGTAATGAGATTTAAAACTTTTTAAAGGAAGTGGACGAGCCGTGACATTAAGTGCAAATTCTCCTACTGAACGAGACACTTGGATGTCGGAAATTGAAAAGGCAGCTTCGACTACGCCTAGTCAATCGACAGATACAGCTTTATTGACAAGAAATTTAATAACTTCTAGTATGTATAATTTTTAATCAAAGTATCAATCGTGTAATATTCAACGTTAATTTGATATTCTTACTTCTAGATTCTATTGAAGAGTTAACAGACGGTTCCGAATCAGGAAATGCTGGATATCAAAGGAGCAATACGTTGGCTCATGTCTGTTGGCATCGTAATACTTCAGTTTCATGGCAGCATCTTGAAATTGCTATGGAGGTATAAAACTTATATACTCAACTGTGTTTTGTATTAAGAAATAAATATTTTATATACTTACTTCGTTTTTAGAAACAACTTTCTGGTTATTTATTGAGAAAGTTTAAAAATTCTCATGGCTGGCAACGACTTTGGGTTGTTTTTGCATCATTTTGTCTCTACTTTTACAAAACATGTTATGATGACTATCCTGTAGCTTCGTTGCCATTACTCGGGTAATTTAACTTATTGTTAATACATTAATATTTTGATTTTAACATAAATTTGAATGATTATTTTAATTTCAGATATATCGTCACAACTCCTAGCGAACGAGATGGTATCAATAAAGATTTTGTATTAAAATTAGTTTTTAAAAACCACACATATTTCTTTAGAGCTGAAAGTGAATACACATTCAAACGGTATTAATTAATTTGTAACTAAATCATTTGATAATATATCATCATGTATGTTGTATAATATATGTGATTTTATATTTATTTTTGCAGGTGGATGGAAGTGATTGGCAGTGCCACAACTCAAAGCGCTATTGGAAAATAATATGTATAGTTACATTTTAAGCATAGTTTTTGAATTAAATTTAGAATATGTAATTCCAATTCATTTTGACTCAATCCATCCATGCATACAAGATCTGATATATTTTATTATTAATATATCAATTTTAGAAATATTCAAAGAAGTTCTTTGATGTAAATGTATGTTTTCAATATGCAAGACTGAAATAAATAAATAAAAAAGAACTTTATTAAAATTGTTACATTCCTGCTAAATTTGAAATTTTTTGAGCAATATACTTTTTTAAAACTGCTTTTGATAATCTTTTTATTGACTGTCATGTTGGCAATAAAAGTACTTTTTATTGCATAAAATGGTCCATTTTCTTATTTGATAAATTAATAACTATTTAAGACTGTAAATGGATGTGATATTTATCAACTTCTAGTAGTATATATTTTCAGAACATTCAACATTTTATATTATTTAATTTGTTTTTCAGAACATGAAACTTTTAAGTGTTTTGATCGAGCAATCCTTAGTTTTTGAATTGTCACTTGTATAGTTTTTAAAACTTTAGTTTTCAGTATTTTTTCTTTTATGGGGGGGGAGTTTTTGTATATTAAATATATTATAATATTAGTTGATTAACAATTTAAAATTGTTAACGCCTTAATTATTTTTTGTGATTTACATAATAAATGAATTTTGTGTGCGTGTGTTTGATTTCATTAATAACATGAATTTAAGAAGGAAATAGATTATTCAATAAGTGCCTTTTTATATAATATTTTTTAAATGTTTCGTCTAGTATTTTAGATTAAAACTTTTTAGCCAAAAATTAATTTATATAAATTCAGTGCCTTCCAAATATTATCCGTATTAAATTTATTTATTTAAATTATATGAAAAAATGTGCAAAAAATTATGTAAATTTTTATACATATTGTATTAAATTATTCTATGAAAATTTGATATGAATTAAGTAGTAATAATGTCGCAGCTATTTATATATATTATATTGGAAAAATATATAACATTAATAACCTATTCAATGTTTTTATTCTTCATTACGATATTAATATTTTCATTATAATAATACAAATAAACTGTTAATTCCAAAACTAGATCACACATTATAAACTATGAACATAATCTTTTTACTGTTCTGATAATCTCGGAACAAGAATATAAAAAACAAACCAAATTACTCGCCATTTTTCCGAATTGGTTATGTTTGGAAATAAACAGTTATCATGATTCGAAATTCTGCACAAGGAATTTTTAATGACCCATGAATGTCACGTTTAACGATTAATTACTTTTCAATACAATAGAGTCAATAAACACCAAGTTGGCCATTCTCATTGAATAAAATGATTAGGACTGTTGTTGAAATAATAGCTATTTTCCTTAAAAAAAAATGTTAGCATTACTAATTTTAAAGAAGAATTTCAAGCCATTTCTTACAACGTTTAGTGAATAATTTTTAACTATATATTATATTTCAAATTCAAGAAAGGAAAATTGATAAACTTTCAATAGATGTAGTTCTCATATAATAATATATATAAAATTATTCTCAATTTTCACAAATAGTGATTTTGATAATCATTGGGTTCGAAAGAGTAAAATTTAATTTTCGAATATGACAGGTCGATAAACTACAATAGTTGATAAAAAATAAAAATAAACATACTGAAATCGGCCCGAAAAATATATGGATTCGGAAAAAAAAGTACGCCCACATAAGAATACAATGAAAATAAACGCTTCACAAACCGAAAGGCATAATTTTATTATCAAATGATATTCAAATATGCCCTTTTCGTATTAAAAACAAAATTAAATGTTTCGAAGTATAAATTTTATAAAAAAAATTATTTAGAGAAAATATTCTTTATCGGTAAAGATCTATAAATTCAAAACATGAGTTGAAAGTTATAAATATTTATATAATAATAAAATTCATGCCGGATGTATTAAAAGAGACGAAAAATTTAAGTGAAAAGTATGACCGGATAAAAGTTTACTACGCGACTAGTAAAAATATGGAAATACTAATGGATTAGTGTCAATAAAAATGGATGGATAGACGGATGGACTTAAATAAAGTCTTCGGATACTTTACGAAGCTAGAATATGAAAACGTAGAGACATCTAAGTCGAAAATTATTTATGGAACATATTAGACAGAGTGACGATAGAACCGTTATAATAAAAATGAGTTCTATCAACAAAATGTTTTCCAATTACTACACAGAGAAATTTCTCAAATTTTCAAACGTCTATTTAGGACCTTATAGCTTATACGGAAATTATTTTTCCCCAACCTTTTATTGAAAAAATCCACACCACCATAAAAACAAAAACCTCGTTATTAATCAACCATAAAATTAATTCAAAATTTTCCCATTTTCAACAAGGAAAACAACGATTCACCAGAACATCAACCTACTCAAAAAAAAAATCATACAACACATCAAAACCGAAAAAAATCGCATCGAACCACATGAACACCGCCGACACACACACACAAAAGCCATACATCCTTTGTCTCGTGAACACACCATACAAAAACACAAAAAAACCTCATATCAGTTTGTTAACCGCGCATTGCGATTATTCGCCATTCCGACCGCAGTGTCGTTAGGCCCGCCGCGCGGGAAGGTAGTGTCGCGAAAATCCGCAACGTTTCTACGGCGATTTTTCCCGCTTTTCCGTCGCGGGAAAATTTTCAAATCGATACCAGCCGAAGCGGTATACTTTCGAGATTGTCTCGTGTAATTTTCGTAAGGATAGAAAATTCTTACGGAAAATTGTAGCGAGTTTTCCCGGTCGGGAGTTATGCGTGCGGAAAAACAACTGTTGCGTTAGAAGAGAAACGGCCGAGTGAAATCAAATTGCAAATGGTGAGTTTTTTTTTCCAGAATGATTTAAAATTTATGTGTGAATGTTAGAAAAAGTATTTTTTTTAAAATGTGAACCATAGGGATGATTGTAATAGTATGTAATTTTGATATATGTTGAAAATTTATAAACTCACTCGGTTGAAATGTGTTTTTCTAAGAACATTTTAAGAAAATACTTTCGTGTATGAAAATATTGGTTTTTTATATATGCGTAAGCGATAAAAATTAGCGCAATTAGTAAACGATCGGCATATAGATAACCAAACATAGTTTGAACGGTGACATAAAAAATATGTTGTGAATGTGCAACCGCAATCGTTCTTGCGGTATATAATTCGATTTTCACATATTTTTTTACTTAAAAAAAATATTAATTTTTCTATAGAGCTGATACAGATTTAACGATCGTCTTCATGAAATATCCAAAGCGAGAGAACGTTTGAAAAATATTAAATTATGCGAAGTACATTAAGTTTGGAGAGATTCCATGAGATTTGGCGCGTTAAAACATTGTCTTTTGCACCGAAAAAAATTTATCGAGGGGATAAATCAGATTGGGTCGTAAAGTCTGAGGCTTTGCATTGCAAAACTCAAATTTATATAATTTCAGTACAGTCTTGGTTTATATTATATAATGTATATAAATATTTTTAATAAATGAAGTACCTCGATTAAAAATGTATAGTTGTTTCTTTGCAAGTTTTCGTAAGAGAATATAAAAAAGATTAATTTCAAATAGTTGTTTTAAGTTTTTGTACCTATAAAGTAAGTTGTAATCTTTTAAATTTTTGATAAATACAGTTGAAAAGTTTAGACGAAAAATTTCATAGTTGTTTATACTGTAAAGTATAAAAAATATTTAATACTCACTACATATAAGATAATATAATGCCTTAATATTTATATTAATTCAAATATAATTTTATCTTTAATTTAATATCAGTTTACTGTATTTTTTTCCTCAACTTTGAGTATTATTTAATATTTGAAACAACATTTGAATATTTTAATAAGAACAAGAATATTAATTTCCATCAGAAAAAAAAATAATATTCACTTAAAATAATAAAACTTTTACAATTAAAATCAAAACCGAATTTAACCATTGTATAAACATTTTGATATTATTAGAAGAAAAAAAATTACATGTCACAAATATGAAAATAAATTCAACTACCATTGAAAATTTCTAAGTAAACTTTCGATTCAAATCGACATAGCGCCAAGTTAAACAATCAAAAACGAAAAAGTTCGAGGAATTTCCTTCGGGATTTCCCGGAAAAATGAGAAAATCCCAAGACGAATTCCCTGCCAGGAGCGTCGATAATTCTCACAATGACGAAATAATAAGTCGTCCTTTTATATGGCATCCGACCGAGTTTACGATTGAACAAAAGAGCCTTATCATTGTTGAATGTATGGAAGTGTTATACGTCGTATTATATGTGAGGAGAGCTGAACCAAAAATCACAATTAATATGTTTCGTATTGGGTTTCATAATCATTTTAATTTTGACATTAGATTTGGTTATTGTGATTTTTTATTGTTGAGAGTTACTGGATTTTTTTTATGAAATAAAACTAATAGACAGTAGAAGAAATAAAACTTTTCTAGGTGAAAGTTCAAAAAGTTATCCGTAACATTCTGTTATTCAGTTTCAAAATTCCCAGTCAATTTCTTTTACATATTTAAATAAAAATTCGATTAAATTTATTCATTTTTCGTTATTGTTATTAAAAAAAAAAGATTTTAGAAAGTTCAAAATGGAAGTTAATAAATTTTTCACATGTGAATATTTAAAAATCACATAATATTATACAACTATGTATATTTCAGATATGATAATATTATTATTATCATTTACTATTATTATCATATAATATTATTATAAAATCATATACGAATATTATAATTTCTATGAGCCATCCGAAAAACATTTTGTTTAAATCCATTCACCAATCTAAAATATTCAAAATGAAAAACTAAATAATCAAACATAGAAAAAAATCGGAACAACGATCAAACCCTTCAATAATCAAAACGAACATCATTTATCTGATAGATCTGAAAAATTCATAAAAAAAATAGACTCAACCACATTAATTTCTAAACGACTAACACAACAAAAATCAACTCATCAAAAAAATTCGGTGAAAATTGTGACATTTGATCCGACACCCCCCATATTATATCATCGCAAAATGGAACTCTTCACGGGCCAAGCAATAAAGAGCGTTGTTTGTCAATTGGAAAAAATATGTCTCCTGGGTCCGGTTTATTGTTTGGAAAGAGCTCATTCTTCGTACGTTTGCCCAATTATGGTTCTATCTATGGGTGTGATGTATGATTTTTTTTGTTATGGGTATACATATGTTTCCATGTAATATTGCGGTCGATGTTACTGATTGATGATGGGTTTTTGTGTGAATCTGGATCTATGATAAGTTTTTGTGTTTTTTAGATGTACCGTTATTTGTGTTTTGAATATTGTGATTGAATTTTTAATCGATCAAAATCAAAACGTCACGGAAAGAATTTTTTATGTGTCGAAATGTTTTGTGCGAAGAATCCATTAAAGATCGAGAGTAGATTGCGTTGAAAAAACATTTTGTGAGATCAAAAGTGGTTCTGTCATGTATTATATATTTCAGTCTATTCAAGTATTTTATAAATAATTTGATATAAAATTATAATATGGATTCTAATATCGTTTTTAGAAAAATTAAATAAACATAACGATATAAATATGTCACAAAACTATTATATGAAAAAATCTATATTGAATCTAGGTCACTAAATTATTATTTGAAAATTGTTTCATTTATTGAAATATACAAAAAAGTATTTACATAAATATATTCAGTATTTCACACTCGAGTTGTAGGTATGCTCGCTCATTAAGAAGCGTCCCTGACGTGAATTTTTCCTGAAGAGTGCATGTTGAATGTTTTTCAGATTTTTCTTATTCATGAAGTTGAATAAATTTTAAATTCCGTAT
>JAOXNN020000027.1:2576310-2600330 GCA_028571205.2 Hydropsyche betteni | reverse complement strand
TTTCACATTTTATCGTTTTCCGTTTCTAACAAAACCGCAGCCGATGTTATTAACATCGGGCCTATATACTAGTATATTATATAAGAGGGAAAGTTTGTACGATAAGGAAAACTTTTGAAAACTTTGAATATGGTTGTTGTCTCGTAAACTAAACGCATGACATGTTTGAAAATAGAAAACAAGCCTTTATCATATGTTTTACTATCATATTATTTCAAGAATATGTATAAAAAGTTCGATGTTATGTTAAAAACAATTCATGGTTTATATACCAATATAAATTATGTAAAATGTAAATGTTTACGTTCAATATATTTACTTACTTACAAATAGGTAAACAAGGCCTATCAGGGTCAAAAATTTGCGAATATTAAATCTAATATGAGATTAATCACCGTAAGATTAATTTCGACAAAATTCGAGAAAGCTCATTCTCCAGACTAATCAACCGTCACGTGTGAAATCTAATTTCTAGACTAATTTAATAAACTGATTGAAAATTATCCCGAAATCGTTCAATTTCCCACTGAACAATTAATCAATACACTCAATCCGAAATAATAATTCCAAATTTCCATACAATTTACAAAACCATAGAACCCCGATAAAGTTTATTCACTTTCACCGCGAAAAAAACATCGTATCTCTCCGTACACACGTTGAACCTTTAGCAATAATAAAAAAGTTGATAAAATATAGTGTATGTAAAAGAGTCTAAATTACGAGGAATCGAAATCCTGAAGCATTAGCGAGGATATTTCATGAACTTGTGTGGGAGTCGCCTGAAAGATTTACCGTACATCGATAACATTCTATGATAATGTCAGATGATTTACGTTTGCGAAATTATTAAAACGATATGATATAATAATTTGTTACGAAATTACTCCAAACGGAGATCGTAAATAAAAAAAAGTTATTTTAATGTATAATATATTGCAATTTCGCGTTTTCACATAAACACGTATATGTACATATTTCCAATTATCTGATTGAACTTTGGTAAGCCCTTCGGCGACACATTTCCAACATTACATATTATTTTCACAAATAAAAGTTCAATTTTATAATTAAGAAACATATATAATTTATATAAATAATATTATTCGAGTAAAACACACGAACTACAAACATATTAAAAAAAAAAACAAACAATTTTTTGAGTATTGTATTTACGCGCCAAGTGTTCCAATATATAACGAATATTCGATTGCTAAAACCTTTTAAGGATGGATTCCTTTGAATTTGCAAAGGGAAGAATTTTAGGGGATAGCTCACCTGTGAATTCAATGGAATATTTCGCTTTCTTAACGTACAAAGATGGTCAAAAAGAACGTGTAATGGTATCAGTGTGGTCACGTCAAGACCATTTTCTTATCTGAATAGATATAGATTTTTTTGAGAAAATTGAGATTATGCTTTAAAATATATTTAGAATTTAATTAAAATAAATTTTACATCGTAGCAAGCAAATGAAATTTTTTTGTAGTATTATTAAATATTTATATAAAAAACACGATTTAATCAATTATAATTCAAATAAGTTTCATATGTTAAGATGCCAGATAAAAATCACAAGTTTTGTATAAAAAAAAAATCAGCATAGAAAGTTAAAATAAAATATTCTCTCAACATAATAGTATTGAGTACTACTTATTTATTAACATTTTTCAAAAATATCTCTTTACAATGAAAGTATTTCGTTACTTTGACGAATTGATTATGAAAATTATCTTCTTTTTTTCAAATTTAATTATATCTAAAAAACCAAAACGAGGATAATTTTAGGGTCAAAGAAAACGTTTTATTTGAATAATAAAAACACATTTTCCTTTTTTGATACCATACGGTAACCCTACTCATACAAAATTCACTAAAACCCATTTCAAACAAAAAAAAAAACTTCAGTTATTCTCACATACATACAGTCACCATATGCTAACCTAAATGAAGACATATCATTTTTTTATATCTAAACAAAACGCTCCCTTTTGACCCTAAAACGCCCTCTTATATTTCGAAACGATTCTGAGGACACAACAATTACATCAAGATAAACTTTCCGCAGTGAAAAACCGTACAGTTATTATTAACTCTGACATGTAACAATCGACCAAACTTTATCCGAAATCAAAAATTTGTCCCTCTTTCGCGATTTTTCCTCTGGCATCCCTACCCTTACTATTATAGAACAAGCCGGCTTGTTTGTTCGCGCATGTAATGTATCTAAATTCAGACAGGCTTTTATCTTATCCGTTTCGTGTTTTAGGCGGAATTACCACGCGTGATTCGATTCGGGCTGGTATCGATCTGAGCCCTTATCAACATCGACTCGATAACACCTGTCATTCGAAATCAACATGGAAACTTCGCGAAGACTCCCCTTTGATCCTCGAAGATGCAAAATCAAGCCCGAAATTGATATTGTCCAATGAAAGATGTCCAATATGTCGATTTTCGGTCGGGTCTTGTTGCGAATACAAACTGGAAATTCAGATAAGGCTGCTTCAGTCATCGGAATTGCGAAATTAAGCATGGGATTGTTCATCGAGTTTGTATAAGGATTTCGTGTTGATTTGCGGAGATTCAATATCGAATGTTATTTTGAATAGTGATTAGTTTTTGATTGGTGTTGGGATTGTATTAGCTTTGTGAGTCGACAATGTCTGTCGCTCAAGTTGATATGAAAGTTGACGAAAGCTGTTCCTTTGATCTTCCGAGATGCAAAATTGAATTTGTGATGGACGTTTTATGGAGTGACGTGATGTAATAGTTTGCAATCATTTTGACTGTGATTCATTTTACATGTTGCAATATTTTATGATTCGATAAAGAGTGCTAATTAAATCAACATGAGAGCTTTGCGAAATATGATGTGTGTTTGAAAAATTATCGATATTATCATATTATATATGAAATTATCAACAGCTTTCAATTAATTTTTAAATGTTGCAATATTTAAACAATATCGGGATTGTATTATAAATACAACTGATAACGAATGTTATTCGAAATTAATATGTAAATTTTTCGCGAAAAATATTTTTTTGATTTTGATGTTATAATACGATTTCAATTATATAAAATTTGCTTTATTACTTCTTTTGATTGTTTTTTTTTATACAGAAAAATAATTTCATATGATATTATTTCGATAGAATCTGTAATTTAAATTTGATACATAAACTTTGTGAGAAACTACAAACTAATTTGTAGAAACTAATGATCCCTTTGATCCTTGTGAGCTTCAAAATCAAATATGGGATATTAGTTATATAGAATTTTGTGGAATAGAGACGGTTAATTATTCATGTTGTTGAAGGTTATCATTGAAACTGATATCGGGATTAGTATTTCACAATAATGCAGTTTTTTACTTAATTTCAGATTATAGAAAAGTGTTAGAATTTTCTATGGATAAGCCTGAAATAAAACTATTTTTATTTAAACGTAAATATGAAATCATCTTGATAAATTTGATTGATTGTGAGTGCTTTGTTTGATATCCTAGCAAAAGATTAAAATAGTTTATTGATTATGAAATCTGAATTTCATGAAGGTTATCAATATACATATATATATATGAATAATTTATGGTACATTTCTATTTTTATGCGATATAAAAAGTTACAACACTTTCATATAAAATATTACATACTTTATGTACATTCTATAAAATCAAATGAAATTTATTTTCCGAAAAAAATGTTTTCGAAGAAATTTGAAAATATATTAAAATCGGAAATTTTATTTACAAATTGATTAATGAATCAAAAGTTCGAAAATCGTTGATCTGGAATGTGTCAAGTTACAAAAGTTCCATATAAAGTTTCCGATTTACGTAAAAGATACGTGACTGAAAATTTGTACTTTAATCAAAGTTTTGCGTAAAGGACCGAGTTTTCTACAATAACTCAAGAAATTTTTACATCAATATTCCTATTAATTTAGCGATAAGCCCATGAGAAATTTCCCAGTACCAGAAATAGACATGTTATTGTTTCAAGATACCGAAATTCAGATTTGCACAGCGAAGTTTATTTAACCTACAAACACTAATCGAACGCGAATCTATTTTCAATTAATTAACCTTATTTCGAAACACTATTATGAAAATGAATAGATCCGAACACAAAGTGCAAATATTTTAATTAAATAACCGTGAAATACTTAAGCAGCTTTCGCAAAAGGTAAGCTCACATAAAACATTCATACGTAAATTTAATTAAGCGGAAGATCATTGAATTATTAAAGAAACGTAATTCTATCAAATTGAAAAGGGTCATCGAAACCACAACTACTTTATAAATAACCGTTCGAAAACCTTCGAATTCCTCATTCGTATATCGAAAATGAAAAGGTTATCGCGTCCGATACACGCCTTCGCTTTTCGCCACTTTTCCATTTTCTTTATCTGCGCGATTTTCGAAGCCTTCGCGGTCGAGAAAATTCGCATTTCTTTCCGATTCCAAAACACGGTTGAGTTTTCGGGGATGGGAAATTCCCCTTATTTCCTTCTTGTTTGCGGTATTAGGGAATACATTACCGGCGAATTTCGTGTGTATTTTATTTTCCGTTTTAAATTGAATATTTATTTTACGTAAAAATTCGATTAAATATATCTTATTAAAAAAATATTGATTTTACTTATTTAAAAATGAAAAAAAAAACTATTTATTGAAGATTGAAAGGGTTTCGGGCATAATGTGTTTTTTCAAGTGTGAGAATTTTCGTTTCATTGAAAAAGGTTGATCGCAACTGTAAATAGAAACGTACAGTTGAATAACGTGGGTCAATTCCGAATGAACGTTCTGTTGAAAAGTCAAAACGATTGAAATCTGAAAGGTTTTTAGAACCGTAATGGTATTATATATTTTTTCGAGTGTATCGTATCTTTTATTCATAGTGGAAATATAAATTCCGATAACAATGTATAAAAATGTTTATACATCGAATATTAAAACCAATTGTATGAGCACGGAAGTTTGCCTAGTAGTTTTCTGGTGGAATAAATGAATCTAATTTCAGATAAGAACAGACCAAATTTGTATCCCGAAGAAAAAAAAGATCCGTTAAGGAACAGATTTATGCAGAGTCGTTAACGTGTCAGAAGATGGGAAAAACTTTTCATACAAACTTCCATTTTCCCAGTTTCTAAGCGCGAGTGTATTGCGAGAAAATGACTAGACTTACGTTTGTTTGTTCCTAATTACTTATACTTCATTAATTAGTTAATTAATTACATTTGCACGAGCAGAGCCGTTTTAAGTTTCCCGAAACTTTTCCAAAACATTAACAATTTACGCACTTCAAACGTATCATTATGAACTTGTTGACTTTTATATATAAGTATTCCGTTTTTTTTTTTTTTAATAATAAAGTCAAATATATTTTGAATGCTGTTTTAAATTTCTGTAAGTACTCCAAATGCCTGTTTTTAAGTAAACGAAATTATATCTAAATGCCGTAGACAAAATTTAATTTATCTCAAATTTGAGAATACGATTTAAATGAGAAAATGAAAAAAATATTTAGCTTCGAAAATAAAAAGAATAAAAAAAAATTTTCAGGAATAAAAAAACATCTAAAAGACAGAAATGAAATAAAGAATCGTCCTCTTGAATAAAAAATTAATGATCACTGCACATATAGTACAATACAATAATTTCATCTTAATGGTAAAACTAAATCGATTTGCATGGACAAAGTGTCATCAGCAAATGGACGAAATCGTTTTTATTCATGAAGCAATTTTCCCTGAGTACGATGAAATGGTGAAAATGCATAACAATCTGGTTCGGAAAATTATGACAAGCTGATAATGGTCAGGCGATTGTTTGATGTACAAAAGTGATGCTAGTTTGTCATATTTTTATTTTATCAATTAAATATACTAAAAAATTTACACTTTACTTTTTTTATTAAATACCATTAAGTTTAACACAGTAATTTATAGTAACCAATTTTAATCAACGAAATGAATGGATAATTGCAATCGTTATTTCCCCTTAAGTATTTTAAATTGGTCAATGTAATTTAATTGACGATCGATTGAAAATAATTACCAAAGTCGTTTTGAACGATTGTGTCAAGGACATATTATTTTTACTAAAAAATATAGAACAAAACCTGACCGGACCAAATTCAACCGAATTCAAAACCATTGTAATTCAATAACAAATTTATAATTATATAAAAACAGATTCAAGTTCAAATATGAAAAACAAACGAACACGCTCGAGTTCGCGAACGCGCACTCGAACACGCCAAACACATATCATAACACAACATTATACGGGCTTGACCTACGTACCGTTTACCGACGAATTCAATAATCGTCGGTTAGTGGGGGAATGGCGCATTTGCGCTTGCCCAGTCGGTTCTGAGCAGCTTCATTGACGGACGTACCTGTCAAATAATACAAATATAATATCCCACCATTTATTCTATTCTATCAAAAATTTGAAAATTCACAAAAAATGGCTACAAAGAACGAAGTTCGCGACAGAAAGAATAAAAGAGCCAGAATCGTTACGACTTTGGAGGTTAAGTTGAAAGTGTTGAAGGAATCGGAGCGCGGGAAGAGCGGGGCCTCAATAAGCAGAAAGTTGGGCATACCCGCCTCTACAGTAAGATCTATTATTTTGAATAAGGAAAAATATAGGAATATCGCTGAAAAGGCGACGCCCGGCCTTGTCACTTTTCAGCGTAACAGGGACGAAGTTATATTGAAGATGGAGCAATTGCTGATGCTGTGGATCAATGATCAGGAGTTGAGTGTTTCGGCGCCCATTGTTCAAAATAAGGCTCTGGAAATTTATCGCGATTTGAAATCTACGCAGTCGGTGAACGTGCGGAAGGATAAAATTAAATTGTGCGACAATTTCAAAGCTAGTAAAGGTTGGTACGAGCGCTTTAAAACGAGGGCCGGATTAAGAGGTGTTAAGAGTCGCAAAGAGGTCATAAACACTGAAAAGGCGAGTAAGAGGAAAATCAAAATAGAAAGTGAAAATATAATGAGAGGATGTGATGTTGTATATCGAAGTTTGCAGAAAGATCCAATAACGGATGGTGATAAACATTTGACATTCTCCGTGTTGAGAAGTGTGTTTTGTCACGTGGAAACAGCGAAGAAAAAATTGCTAGACAATGACCCATCGATAAAAAGAAGCACTAAAGCATTGAGAGATTTAGATGACGCTCTGAAAGGCTATAAGGATATTTTAAATCTGAAAAGACGCCCAGTCAAACGGAAAACTTCAGATATACGTATGGAGGAAACACTTTTCATACCGCCGGAAAATGTCGCTGTCAAAGTCGAACCGAAAGAAGAAAGTGACGCAATTTATTAAAATAATTTATCTGTATTTTAGGAATAAACCTATTGTTATATAAAAAAATATATGATTTTTTTCTGGATGTTGGGTTTTATTTTAATGATAGAATTTATTGAAATATAAAAATGAGAGTATTAGATAAAATATTTTTGAAGTTCATTAACTGGCTTTACAGTGATCGAAGATTTTGAATCTTACTTTATGAAGTTTATAAATATTATAATAGAAGGCCTTCAAATACAAAATCATCATTTTAAATTGGTAATAAAAAATAATATTTAGAATATATATTAAAAAATGTATTTGTTAATACGAAAACCGTGAAATATCTCGAGTGAAAATTTAATTTTTTCCTCTTTTGAATTGGTGATATTTGAGTTTTACTAAGATCACGAATAAATTTATATTTTGTTATATTCAATATCCGGTTTGCGAATTGCAAAATTACGAATATTTTTTATGAATTCGTCTCTTATACCCAAGGGAATCAATGCTTCTAATAAAATCGTATTTCGATGCGGAAAGTTATATAGAATAGAGTAAACTCAACATTTTTTATTATAATAAAATAATATATGTGATTCATTTGACCCAATTTTATTATATTCATCCGACTTTATATGACCATATTCATTACGAAAGCACATAGATTTTTTTTTAAATTTCGACATACAAAATCTATTTTAGATCTAAAACATTTTGATCACGTACGTATAAATCATCGCTCAAAACGAATCGTATCGATAGTTTTTATAAATTTAGACCGCACTCGAAATTATTTTAACGAATCTATACACTATATAGACTAAGAAACTCGCTCCAATACAAGTCAAAGGCGAAAACAAAACAATTTCCAAAACACTAATAAATCAAAGGATAGTTCCTATTGTATATAAGTTATAAAAAACTGTCACGTTCCTTTATAGTCGTACAGTTACACGTACATCGCCATTACTATGGACAAACGAATGTTCTTTGTAACGCGACCCCGCATACGACAGACTCATATCCGATACGAGCTTTTCAGCACTAAACAACTATGTGTTTTATACTTTTTTCAGGTTTGTGTGAGGGTTGATGAGTAGGTAGACCCATATTTAACTTTGCGTTGGAAAAACCCGGTTAGAATTTTAGTTTGGCTTTAATCAGAAAGGTGGTTGTCGTGCGAAGTTTATGTGCCGACGGGTCTAGGGGTTTTCATTCGATTATATTTTGTGGGATAAAAATTGTTTATGTAGTCGTTAGCGTTTATCGAAAATGTAACAAAAACAAAGAGGATGTTTTATGGTGAGATTTTTACGACTTATTTGTTGGGAAAGTATGAAGGAAAACTAAAATGATTCCAATAATCGTGAATTAGAAAAAAAATCTTTATAGACTCTAAAAATTTATATGGAAAATTTGATTTTTTTCCGATAACCTGTTAGAGAAATATTAAAGGCCAAACTCCATGATGAGCATTTATTAAATTATGAAACAAAAGAGCAAGCGAGACTCAAGAACGCTTTTATGTATTTTATAAAGTTTCATCTTAATAAAAAAATCATATTTTGTTATAAATGGTCTTTGGATAGGGACGCTTGAAATTTGTTAGGTTAACGTAGCCATATTTTTAGAGTGACATCTGTCAAATTTGTCAATTGTTTAATAGTGTATGGCAAATCACCATGGAAGGTGATTTGATATTGAACAAAATGTGAAAATCATCAAATTTTAGTGCACGTTTTAAAATCCATATATAAATATGTCTAAAATATCAATAATAAATAGACAATGCATTGCAACGTTGAAAAAATACAACTCATGCACAGTCATACCAACACAAAACGGAACACTTCCAGAACGACCCGCACAGCACACATCACGACCATAACCAACAATGGCCAGGAAGCACGCCAGTAATGGACACGAACTCGCAGTAACGACGACGCGTACATATTGCCTGGACTTCCATTTGTTTTTTCTTCCTTTTTTTTTGAATTTCGCGCCACTTTCTGTCAGGTTGGCAGCGGCGATCGCTGCGGAAATGGCAGTTTTGTTTGTTTCCCTCCGACGTTGAAAATATTGGGGTGTTGGCGTTATATTGGTTTCGTTTCGAGTTTTTTTTTTGAATGGATGCGTTTTATCGATTCGTTCGAATATGGTTTTGTGTTTTTGTGTGGAGATAAGATATACGATTTTTTTCCAGATAGGTCATAGAAAGTTGTTGGATGTTTTGAAATGGTCAGTTTAATGTTCTTTATTTTAAATTTGGATAAATAAATGTACTTTCTATAGTTATGAGCTTTAGATATATTATAAGATAAAATTTAGAATGATCTATTCTTATTTAATTAGAAATTCTATTACTATGTGTTACCGTAATTTGAACAAAAAAACTTTCAACGTTATCATATTGGTATTGGTTAACTGAATAAATATAAATATAAAATTCCGTATTTCAAAATCCATTTAACTCTACAATTAGGGAACTTCAGTCAAACTCTCAATTGGAAGTGATTGTTCTCCAAAATTATGTGTTTTAGCAAATTTTACATTGTTGAAATCAATTAGTTTTGATTTTTTTAAATTTTGAGTTTTTTTGTTGCTGTTTGAGTGAATATGCTGTTTGAGTAAATATCTTCGAGTTTTCTATCCGGCCCGTCGAGTCTCAAATTTTTACTATAGGTATGGCCCTTTTCAAAAAAAATTGCCGACCCCTGTCAATATAAATAATTCATAGTTTAAGAATTTCAAAGCCTAAACTAACAATACAATAAACTGAATCTGAACTGTTTAGAATTCTTTTATCAACATCACATAATAGATAATCATTTAGATAATATATAATACAATAGAAATGTATCTTCGGTAAATATAATTAGTAATACAAAAATAACAACATGGGAAAATACAATGCCATTTTTAAATTCAACCTATTTCAATTATAAACTTAATCTCAATAGAATTCCACTGTTTATATTACCATAATTTGAACAGAAATTAAATCTTCGGATATACAGAATAAATTATCGACAATAGGATGATTTTTAAATCATTAATTCTATCCTTTCCTAACATTCAGTATAGACAATATGGACGACGAAAGTACATAATTATTCTGGCTATCCTGACAACAAAGACAATAAATTTCGTTATAATTTTAATTGATTTCACTGAAAATTCAATTCATTTAAATTTTCAACAACACGTTGATCGCTGCATCAGTTACATATGTCCAAAACGCACTTCTTGCAACTGACATTCAAAAAAAGTTTGACGTTTTTCAAACGCGCCCCTCATTTTCACGTGACTGCCGCCGAGCTTCGAAATTCCGACACAATGGCATTTTGGAAATTATTTGGAGACGAAATTCCACGAAAACAGCCGCGAAAATATTTGAATTCCCGACGTTTTTAATTTAGGTAGTTTCGCGGTATTAAGACTTAGCCGCACGCGTTTATATACTAGGGGAGATTATGCAAATGTCCTTTTAAAATTCGATGGTAATTTACCGAGAATAATCTCCTTTAATGAACGTTAATATCGTTTAATGACAAAATTTCGCAAAATAGTATAGAACAATATCGTTTACATAAAAGATTCGCATTTCTTTGATCGATAATGTGGTGAAATTTTTTTATTAAGTAGGGTTTTCTGTAATATGAATTTTTATAATAGTAATTTCGAAAATTTTTAATGGTTGAATTTGATTTATAAAAGGTTAAATTTGAAGTTCAAAAGATTTTATTTGAAATGCAAAAGCTTTAATATAATATGTAAAAGATATTTATTATGACTTCTCTAAAATGAAATTTCATGATAAACATTTTTCATTTTATGTTTTCGCTTATGTTCATGGAGTTTTATCCTAATTTATATAATATGTAAAGTACTTACTTATTACTGAATCACAAAATACACGTACTTAACAATATATAAATATGAATATTAAAATCAACGAAATACTTTATGAAATGACAATGTAAAAAAAAAAAAAATAAGGAACATGTAAATATTGTATTTACCTTTAAACATTTTTAAATAAAATATATAATGTAGTCTTTCTATTCATGTTACTTAATCATTTTTCCTATATGCAAAATTCATAAAACACAAACTTGAATTCATTTAAAGACTACTATATTTATTAAATTAATTAAAAAATATTTTGAACTAAACATCAAAGCTTTTGAAATATTAAAAACGGAGATTCCCGTTCTATAATAAATTCGTTCAATTTCCTGCCGCACCCAATTCAATCAAGTAATGCACCGTCTTATATTAAAAACTCGAACAGAAAACGCGAAAAGCAAAACAACAAAACTACTCGAAACCATTAACAACTCGCCGAACGCAAATCGCAAGACGGAATCGAATTAAGGACCGGCGTCATTCGATTAGGCCGGAAAATGCGGGAAAACAAAAACTGAGCCGTTCGAATTTTCGCGCTCGATCGGCCAATTTCCCTTGGCGAAAAATTGAAAAATCCGCCGGAAAACTTGACGGACCGTTTTCCCGTAAACGGATTATTCTCCAAGCGCGATGACGACGGCGATAAATTGTCGACTAACTTGTGTCGAATTGCCGATGGAAATTTGAAAGCTTTCGAATTTCCCGGGATGGCTGCTCGTCCGCCAGGAAAATCTAATATTGAGTTCGGAGTGAACTAAGAACGGACTGAAATGTCATTCAACTTTTTTTATGCAAAGGATTGTCGATGAAGTATCTTTTTATCATGTCTTAATCAATAATATGGTTATATATTTTAAAATTCAATAATCAATTAAAACTTTCGGAATCGTTGATCGAATTATACATGAATTTTTAAAAAAATTACTGTTGTTCATTGTTGAATTTTATTATATATTATTAATGTATTAAAATCCTCTCGAGAAATTTTCTTTAAAAAGTTTTCCAATTACTCCTTTTATAGAACTTTCATCTTCATCGTTTGTAGACTATGTATATAATGTCCACTGCAGATTAAGAAATTTTCGATATCCTATCGCAATTTTGTTAATTGTTATGTATTCGTTACGTAGCGTTAATGAGTTTAAATATTAAAAACCACATCCATTTATAAATCGATGATCTAAGAAAATAAAATGTCAATATTGTATTGCATGTATTAGATATTAAGATAAGTGCATATTTAGATATGTGCATATTTACAAACTTAAAATACTAGAAATTTGTACGGAAATAGTAATAGTAATTAATACGAGCTTTTTATAATTTTTCAGTTTCAGGAAAGATGAGTGATGTCATTCAGCGCAGCACAACTTTGGCGCAAAGACAACCTCCGACTGGATCTTCGGACGCTTACGAACTATCAAATTTCAACGATACGAACGAATATGGTACGTTTTCAAAAGTTTTCTATTTAAAATATTAAAAAAAACAAGGTGTTTAAAAGTAAGACGATCGTAAAATAACAAAAGCAATAAAAACAACATACTCAGTCGCAATTGCATCGAATAGAGTGCAGGCGGTTAACGTTTTACGTTTTTAACATTTTAAAATGGTTATGCCCAATTGAAAAACGTTGGAAAAAAAATTCTATACAATCAATAAGTAAAAATTTCACTCCACGGTGAACGTAAGCGTAAGCGTATCTCATAAGTTAAAATTAAAACTATATTTGTCGTGTATCTTCTCTCGTTCTTTACGCTTACGCTTACAGTGAACGCACATTAGCTTGACTTGCTTAGTGAAAACGATAAAGTACGATATATCAAGACATAAGCAATATCGCTCAAACGACGCTGCTTCCAAGTCCATTACGTCGGTTGTATTTACTCTCTTTCTAATCTATCTACTTATTTTATCTTTTTTGCTAAGAAATTCAGGCTAATATGCATTCGCCATTACACTCACGCTCACGCTTACATTTACACTCACACTCACACTTTCGCTAAAACTTACGCTTACGCTTGCGCTCGCCATACTATTTCCTTCCAAACATATAAATATCAAAATATATCTTCAAAAAAACAACTGCTCAAAATAAAATCGCTATCGAAATCTTAAAATATTCACGCTCGTTTTATTCGCGCCATTTAATGCACTTAGCGCAGTCGTACCAACCCACAAAACACAAATCCACACGGCGCGTTTTGGCCGTTTTACGACCGCGCGATATTATATCGGCCATGAAACCGAGAGAAAAGTGCACTGAAACCGAAACGATCGCGGGAAGCTTCCAGCGGCCATCTTGTTTAGAGCGCGAGTCGGCCATCTTGTTGCGCGTCATGGCGCTTCTGTATACATTACAAACGAGCCGATGTAAAAATGCGCAGATCGTTAAATTTTATAGTGCGAATGCTTTTATTATGAATTTGAAGTTGATTTTTTCAATGAGAAATATATTCGAGGTAGGTTACATTTTAAATACAATTATAGAGTGAGATTTTAAAATTTAATTGTGTAAATTGGATCTATTTCAATTGTGTGATAGCTGAATGTTGGAAACTGCTGAGGAGTTGGAAAGTCGACCACAAAACAAAACTTAGTTCTACGATATGAAAGCATTAATAGAATGATGTTCTTCTGGGGAAAACAACAAACAGAAAGCCGCTTTGCTTTACTTATTAAATTATCTCTCCGACAATCTAAAACTATATAATATGCAAAAACGTATTTATAACATTAAAAACTTAAGCAAAAAAGCAAAACTAAGCAAAATGTTTAGTGCGTTTAGATAAAATATATTGTTTATACTATAATATCTTATTCAGATATTGATTTGTAAAAATAATCAATATTATTAGTTATTTTATTCAAATTTGTATAAGGTTGATATCGCATAGTAGATACTTACTGCAGAAGATTTTACATTTGTATATTTAAGAATATCAGAATATTTTTCGCTACGTAAATTGAGCACAAACATTCAAGGCTATGAAATATATACTAAAAATATGTACTGAAATATCCCATATCCATTTCATTTATTTATTCAAGAGTTTTGAATATCTAATTATATTTATTATATGTTTTATAAAATAAAAATATTATATGTATATCAATCTTTTATACTATAAGCAAAAGGCATTTTAATGAAACCGAAATTTTCTAAGTTTTTTTTTACATCGATAAATAAAAAAACTCAAGTGTTCGAATTATTTATTTATCCCATCGTCCCTTTTCAAGTTTGAAAATACAAAAGTTTCAGCGAATTTATAAAAACTTGGACAGCCTGCATTTTGAATAATTAAAAAAATCGGCGGTGCGTTTTATAAAAGTTAGAATCGTTTGAATTTGTAACTTAGTACTTGTGATTTTTTTTTCACATAAATTAGGTATCAAATTTTAAACAAAATTATCGATAAATTAGTATGAAATAATATAAAAAGAACAATAAGATACAGAAACAAAATTTATTATCTTTTGTAGGTTTTTGTGGAACGAAATAGAATTTTTTCCATGTCATTTAATCGTCGATATAATTCATATAATCTAGTATATGATTAATTTCAATGGATATGTGAATCCGAAAAAATATTATATCAACAAGATTATATTAATGTCATACGTACATATGTTTATAGATTAATAATGACATGTGCAATGTAATGAAAACGTAATCGAATCTCAACGAGAATAATATATAAAAAAATATTTCCGGATTACATTTTTTTATGGTAAAAGAGGAAATTAGTTATAGTATGAAAAAATTGACATCTCATGAATTGAAAAAAAGAGTCTTTTATCAAAATGATTGCCATGAAAGTATATTTTTCAGATTCTCAAGAAAAACACTTAACTCACAAACACGTTTCCAATCAAAAACATTCAATAAAAGTCTAGACAAGATTATTTTCTAGAACCCTTCAAAGAAAGATTTTCGTATTTCTAATACCTACCTATAAACAGATTCAATAACGAAGTTTCATCCAACCGCACACTGAACCCGCGATTTACGCAGAAAATTCAATCAACGAAACTATTTCAGAATATGCTTCCAAAATCGAATCATCCGAAAGCGTCTTATACGTTAAACATCCAACAAAGAAAATTCAAAAACTTAAACTGGCGAACAACTAGTAGTGAAACTACGCACACTGAGCTTCTCAAACATTTAATTAATTCGATATTGTCTTTGTTCGGCAGGTTTCGGTAGTGGTTACCAGTTTTCGCCGGAAAGCGAGGAGAGAATTGGCGCCAAAGCAAATTACCAGCCGGATGTCGACGCGGCCGTAGAAAACACACTCAGCCATCTACATCATCAACACCATAGAAAGGTACAACACCGAAGTGGTTGCTAATTAATTTTGTGCTGTCTAAAATGGGTTGGGGTTGCCAGCTTCGAAAATTCAATTCGACATGACGTTTGTTTAAATTATTAAAAAGGGGGAAAATAGTGCTCGTGTGTGAATAGCTATTAGTGACATCTGTTGGTGAATATTCGGATGAAATTTTATGATGAATGAATGTTATTGGTCAACTAGTATATATATGTTAATAACATAGGCTGTGGTTTTGGTAAGAAACGGAAAACGGTAAAATGTGAAAACCCGATTGTGTGAGCTCGGAATGTGTACTTGATTTGAATGTTTAATATTTAATTAATAAAATCAAAATAGTTCATTTGTTATTTGTTTGTGACATACAGGCTACCCGATGCCCGTACTCGATTTGAATATATTTAAAAATATTTAATAAATAAAACCAATTCATTTGTTATTAACACAGATATCTGTCATCGGTGATTATATCCATGTATATAGGGGATTCAAATATATTTTCCACTGCGTAATAATCGACGTATGGCATAATTCAATAGAGACGCTTTCATAGCATGATATTATAGACGTTATGTGGATACGCATAAAGACCATATATGCATGAAGAATTATACATGTATATAGGAGATCGACAGGTCGATCATTTTAAAGTCGCGAGCGTCATCGAGACACACACACAGACGGATACACTCACAGAAATCCGCTATTATATATAGGGGATTGGTTTTATTATTATAATGTGAATATTTGAGTATTTCTTCAAATGTTGTGTTATATATATTGTTATTTTTTTCCTCCGAGCGGGCGCATGTCGTAAATTTGACATCATCAAGTTTTCTCTATGTAAATGGTGTTTTCTTTATATAAATGTTAAAGAATTGCTTTTAGGTTATGAAAAATGATAAATGACTACTTTAAAAAAAATATATTTGACTTTCTAAACAAAAAAAAAACGAAACAACACTTCTTTCAACAAAAACAAAATATTTTATCGAACTATTATAAGTCAGGATCAATATTCTTATCCTTACAATTGTTGCAAACAACCTCAACTGCTGAGTGGTTCTTGTAAGTAAAGGACTGGCAACGTTAACACTTCATTGATGTTGAAGATATTTTTTTCTCCAGTGCACATAATCTACAAGTATTGTGTTTTAGAGGGATTTTTACGGAAATTCCCAAATATCAATTAATTACAAAAACTTTCAAGCACACCCGGTACGTTTATAGATCGGAAAGACACTGACCCTGGAATAGTTCGAATCTCGATACTAATGACTCAGTGGTTAAAGTGTGAGAAGCGATAATTCGTATTTGTCGCTAATTTTGCGTCAACGTGCCCGCCCGCTCGAAGGTTTTAAATAAAATTATGTGCGTTTATTATTCATATACAGTAAATCCCCCATAAATAACATAGATAGATAAGATAGGTTCTACGTTATAAGGGGGAACGTTATAGCGGGTTAAGATTTTTCAATTTTATTTTTGATTTGTAGAAATCAATAAACGAAACATTTGCATCTTTCTTTTTTATCGGACATTTGCACGTGTTATTGTTATTGTTTTATATAATATGTTTTATTGTTATTTTAGTGTTATTTTTACGTGTTTTACGTGTCATAAGTATTCGCGAGTCCTTTTTTTTGTAAATTACATGTTTTTTGATATGTAATAAACGTAGTTTAAAAATAAAAGCGGACAAATACTTATGGTCGGCGGTGTTTAAGTGTATGCATTATTGCGAAGTTACATCTTTTGCGTTTTAAAATTACGTTGAAGAGGAGAGTTTTTCTCGAGATTTCGATTTAATTAAATTGTTTCTTGTCAAAGAATTCAAATACGTATCTCTGTAAAAATTACGTTTGTATCGTTATTTTTTCATAATCCAGTAAATGAAAGGTCAAGTTCAAAAGAATTTTTCTGTTATTCAATTTAAAAACGTGCCCCCCCCCCTTTCAAACAACCACATCCACATCGATGTACACATTTCAAATCAAACCCCATAAACGCAACGTGCAAAAAACAAAAAAAGAACCGTTAACTTTGAATATCGACCGGTACGAATGCGAGTAACCTTCGCAACATGGCCGCGCGGGTCTAATCAACCGTTAAAGGTTCACGGCGCCATTTTAGCTCTTCTTTCCGCGCAATGTACCCACTATGGCGTCTTCCGGGTAAACATTTGAGAAGCTCTGCCGCCGAGGAAAGAGACGCATATTTTTTCCGCTCGACCGGTCGTAAATAATCTTGGGATCCTGAAATATATTTTGATTTGTTTTGTGGATGCGCTTCACAGTTTGGGAGGCGTTGGATCGAAGTTGAGGTTTTTTTTTTTGCGATTTGTATATTAGTATAGTATTTATTTCATTATGTTAGGTGAACCTAATATAATAAATTCAATATTACCCAACTTATAATACAATCAGGTTATTTTTATTTTTCAACTTTTTTTCTTTCGGTTGATCTTTTTTAATAATTTGAAATAGTGATATACTAATATAAATTATTATTTTGCGTTAAATGTATTCATGTATATTTATATTTAAAATATGATTTTTTTCTTTACGTAAGGATATATTGACTTAATCCAATTTTAGTTATATTAGAAAAGTTAAGTTGGAATTTACTATATTAATATTTTTCCATTATTTGAAGATATGATAAATAAATATAACCTAACCTTAATCAATTATTAGTTTATATTGAATATATATTTAATTTTTTTTTTAGATCTTTATACTTCAAAACTTATCTTTCAAATATTATATATGTATAATAGTTCATATTTCTTATGTTATTAGCTTAATCTGATTTAATCTAATCCAAAAGTTAATTTATACTAAATAAATTCATAAATTTTCATTATGTGAGGCTATGTTGAAATAACCTAACCCCAAAGTTAAGTTATGTTGAATATATTCGTATTTTTTGTTATTTATGTTTTTCTGTGATGTATTTTTTAATGCTCGATTGTGATGTAATGTGAAAATATGAGCAAATTTCGGTGCCCTCAAATAAGAAAGGAACTGCCTCAAGATTACGAGCGAAAATTTAAATTTATTGCGTCGTTAGGCCCGAAATTAAATTTTCAAAATACCCCACTATTATTGTTAATACCATATTATTATACGGCTCTAAGAAATCGAGCTATTTAAACGTCGTAAATATTGTTTTTTCAGTTATTTTTTCAATCAACGTTAATTTGAAAATATCTTATAATAAAAACATCTTATTAAATCAAAATAATCGTACGATTGTGGAAAATTATCACTTTTGATACGCTTATTTTATGCAATATTTTTTTAAACCGGTTAATAATTCAGCTTTGATTAAATTATGCTAATGCGAAATCATAAATATTTCAATAGACATATTCAATTTTTTATTTAAATAAAAATCACAGTTGATTGGGTCTTATGAAAATGTAAAATTGCATCTCATTCTTTGAAAAATATTTGAAATATCCTTAGATACGAATTGAATATTCAATTTGTTCATTTCAAAGCAGGCAGTCGTGTTCTTCTGAAATTTATGCAGGAAATGCAAAATTTAATTTTGCCAACAACACGATTCCGCATTCGAAATAAATCATCTTAATAACCGATCGGTTCGAATTCGCTGAAAAAGTGCAATATTTTCAGCGCAGTGAATTTTCAGCCATCAAAACGTCTATAAAACGTCCATACCAATAAATGATGGTCGTAAATTCGACTGACGAACGGTTTTTTTTTTTTGGAAAAATTCAAGTTTTCCATTAGCCGAATCGTTTTTTGTTAAATAATCCGATTGTTGAAATGTAATGAACATCGAAAATACGATTTTGCAATTAAAATTAATCGCCTTCGCGAATCGACTTAATTTCTGGAACGTTTTAAGAAAAGTTTTGTTTTATTAATTAATTCGCGGTTTTGTTGTCAATCAAACCGGCCTTAGTCTGTTGATTTTGTGACCATGATATTATCGGATGTTTTTTTTTTTTTTTGGAAAAAATATCGGTTTGAAACAATTTGTTGAAATGTGAAAATAGTCGTATTTTTTTATTGCTGAAATAATATCTGATTTAAAAATTGATTCTGACATCATCTTGGTGATATTTTGTATTTTTGAATTTATAAATATATTATATAAAAAAATCGATTTGAAATGCTTACCAATGAAGAATATTTTTATATTCTAAAAACATTAATATTTAATTGATGATGATTGCATATATTTTTAATTGTGTTTAAAACCCAACAACAAATCTAAAAATATACAGTACATAATTATCAATATAATAAACTCTTAAAATTATAATAAAGTAAACGCATTTATCATTTCAACACGCTTATCAACTATAATAAATTCGATATTCAAAATAAATCGACCATTCAATAATATATCCCTCAATTAAAACTGATGACTATTTACGAATCGTTTATTAATATATTTCTTCGCCGTAGCGAGGCGCACAAAAAAGCGCGGGAAATTCGAATTAGACGAGACGCTTCTTAATTAAATCGCACATTTAACGGCCATGAAGTCCACTTTGAGCAATGGACAATGTACGCAATGAATATATTATATTTATTATGTGTAATATTAACCTTCCGACAATGGGACGAGCTTGTTATAAACAAACAGTGTCGATTGTATTAGATGATATACGACAGGGTCAATTGCTTATTGAAGCATTCGAATTTTTTCAATTTACGATTGTGATTAATCATCTTTAGATCATCTATCGTGTTATTGATGTATTTAAAATATTAAAAAAAGGTGTTGGATGATCAAACGATTGGGTGATTTCTAGACGGATCGTTTCAACGGTGAAATGGGGTGATGAATGTAAAGAGAAATAATTTTTTATTTTCAATTACTCAACTTGTAATAACATCAGCGTGTTTTCCTCGTTAATCATGTCGTTGAAATAAGTTTTCGTTGTGACAAATTCGTTTATGAAAAATATTCAAAGTTTTCCCGGAAGTGAAATGTGTGTTACGACATTGGAAAACTCAATTATGACATTACGCGGGAGTACAATTTATCAAAATAATTTTAATATAGATCGATATTCTAAATTACGTTTCGACTTTTTATGAAAATATCTCAATATTTATATCGAATTGAAGACATCTTTCAATCAACATTCATTTTTATTATTCAGAGGAAACTCTGATAAATCTGTGATACGGACAGTTCCATTATGGTTCGAATGAAGTTGATATTTTTAATAATACTAACGTATTTTACGAAACCTATTTTTACTAAAATCTTCTCGGTAGATGCACGAGTTTATGGTGAAATAATTTAGAAATTTTCGTCTACGTTTGATGCTATTATATAATAATAAAGACATGTTTTGCGATGATTTTTGTTTTTTTTTTTCATTATGAAAAGCACACACATAATTCAGGTGAGTGAAGCAAGGCTAGTCATCTTCGTAAAAAATATTTTTACTATCAATGGATAGAAAAGAGGTATATAATTTTTTTATAGCATTTTCCTATCGAAATATCTATAGGGATAAATAAAACCTTAAAAATTTGAATTTACTGTAGTATATCGAAATAAGACGTACCAAATTAGATAAATTGATATTTCAAAAAAAAATCGTTAATAATGTACAACATTCTAAATAATAGTCTGATAAAAATGAATGTAAATATTTTATTAATCAATTTTTATTATTTCAATCAAAACACAATATACAGAAAATAATTTGATTTTTCTACAACAACCACAAAAGCCGATCCTTGAAAAATTAGCACATCCCGAAATCCTTTCAGATTCCTCACGCTTTCATTCATGATAAACGACATAGCGATTATTCCAGACACTCTTCCCGACTGGATATTCTGGATCGGGATTCTGCGGTGCACATCCCATAATATAGGGAATATATATATGTTATATATTATATAGTATATCCCGATCACAAATTGATAGATCATTCTTTCGATATGGCGAAAGGAATCGTCGATTTATAGCGGGCGTCTGTATTATGTGCCGCGTTATCTGTGTGCACCAGCGCTTCCCAAATGACGGTTTTGGATTGGATTTGATTTGTGGATGTAGGTTGGATGCCTAGATTTTTTGTGCTGGGGGATGGGTTTGTTTTGAAAGAAAGTTAATATGAATTAGTTCAGAAACGTTTTCAAAGTTATGAATGTTGTGGGTTGAGTGGGTGATGAAATGATGATGGTTGATCATTTTTTGAGGTATATGAATGGTTTGTGAAAATAAAAAGTGGTAGGGGGTAATAAAAAAGAGGAAAATAAGTGGGTGATTAGATGAAGTTATAATGGAATGTGGGTCAGATTGAATGAAAGTAGATGAATTGAAGATGGAGGAAGATCGGAAGAAAATTCATCTATTATATAATATTTCATAGCGATGATTGATAAGTTATGATTATAATGATTTAATTAATTCATTAAGCATAATTTGGAAATTATATTGACATGAAAATGTATTTATGTATTTATTGTATTAAAATTTCAAATGTTAATTATTATTAATAATTTAAATAAGCCGGTTTCTGTAAATCGTAGAAGTTTAGAGAAACTTAATATATATATTATAATAGTCACTAGATTAAAAAGTGACTGCATACTAGTAACTTTACATCGTTTAGCAACAAATAATTTCAATATTAATATATCCGTTAGGGAAAAGTTTAATAGTTTTATGATATGGATAAATTTATAAGAAACGCTTACATCTGTGTTTACTACAAAGTTTAGCTCTAAGTATAAATTTTATTTTGCAGAACACTAAACTTTTAAAATTATTTAAACAACTTTATTTCGCAACGGAAATTATATAGTAAAAATATTACGATTTCAAATTCAGATTTTACACAAAATAAACATCAATATTTATTCAAATACGAAAAAAAGTCTACGGTAAAAAAGCGCAGATACACTTTTTTTACATAGCCTCATCGAAATAGCTTTCGACGATCACGACACGGGTAAAAAGGTTTGGGAAACACGTGTGTTATCTGTAGGCCGGAACAAATGGCGTCGAGTAAAGTCACTCGCCAGAACTGTTCACATAAACCCAACAGTTTTATGAAAGTTCAGATAGCTGTAGGTCCCTTACCCTCTTCTGGCAGTACGTGAAATCGACGTGTGCACTCAACGCTGAAAAACGACACGTCTGTAAACCTCTGAAAACATACAAAACGCTCCGGGAAAAAAGTACACGCGTTAAAGCCTACATGAATCATTCGTTGCCGAAAGAACGACTGGGCGGGGAAAAAAAAACAATTTGCGGTCGAAGGAAAATCTTTAGGTGGGTTTGATTTTTTTCCCGTTCTTCGGTCGCCCTTTAAACTTTGGCCTTTCGGCGGCGTGGGAAAGCGAGTCTGCGTGAAAAAGTAAAATCGTCTTCTAATGAGTGAAGTCGCCCCTTTTTGGGGTGAAGAATAGGGTTTTGTGGAGGTTGGGAAGGTTTAATCGGTTGAATTGTTTGCACGGTTATTTTATGTGGTTAAATTTTGGATTTTTTTAAAAGAAATTGCATAGTTTTTGAAATATATAAGAAATCGTTTAGTATAATTAAACTACAGTTATTTTTTTACCAACTACGATATATTGATAAAATATTGAATGTATTATTAATGTTATTAAATTTAAAAAATAGACTATTGTCATACATATTTTTATATTTTTTTTAATGCTAAAAAAAATCAATTATATAAGAAGCCGAATTAATTAAATGGTATTTATACAGTTTTAATCATAGTGGAAAATTTGTTTGATAAAATTTGGTGAATGATTTAATAAAACGATATCGAATCAATTGTAATATCAACCACATAAATATATATACGAATCAAAACGATTCTAGTGTTGGTTACGTAGCGATAAAATGCTTTTTATAACTTTTTTATAGTGCTATTTATGTCAATAACAATTATCGCATCGGTCAATAACAATTATCGTTACTGCAAAGAAAACGTGGTGCAGAACAATTCTCATTTTGATTTTCCAAACACCGCTATTGAAGTTTCACTTAAAAAAAAACCAAATAAATAAGCTTCGAATTTATATAAATAATATCAACGGAAAATTTTCAATGTACCGAATAATATTATACAAAAGTATTTTAAATTTGGTATAATTTAAATTCATGTCTCTGCAAATTTATTTCATTTGATAAAATTTAATTATAACATTAACATATGAAACCAGATCGTTTAATTGCTGCTGTTTGTAATGCACATTAACGATCGCATTATTTTGAATTTTCACGTGTAATTAGCAGGTCATATTTTCCTTATCCAAATTTACACTCCATTTTGAACCGCGGTTAATCGATCATAATTCAAAATGGAATATGCACAAAGCATAATTAGCATTTTCATTAAACAAACATAATAAAATACACCTATATATAATATACGAGCGTATCCGAAAAGGCTTCGCCTTTTCGAACACGCTCTGCTCGGCCTCGCTTCGCTCGGCCT
>JAOXNN020000027.1:2527151-2576210 GCA_028571205.2 Hydropsyche betteni | reverse complement strand
CCTCGCGCCCCCCGGCTTCGCTCGGGGGGGCCGGGGGGCCTGCCTCGACCCCGGGGGGGGGTCGGCGGTGGGAGCAAGGATAGATCCAGCGGGAGGGCGGTGGGACAATCGCCCCCCTTGCGGATTATGGAAATTTTTGGAAAAATTTCAAATTCATACGTTTTTAAAATCGACGGTTTTTTTCGCAAAATAATTGCAAAAAAGCATTTTCGAAAATATTTTTTTTATATTGTAACCCTGATTTTCCAAAATGGTAAGAAAATTTTTAGATTTGTATAAAAAAAATCGGCAACTCTATTAGATAAATAAAAGTAAGGTGAGTAGTTCATCTGTACTTGCAATTGTAGTTCTTTTGGCTAAAATGGCTAGTTGATTTTTTTTTTCAGTATTCGTTAAGTAACTTAAATATTATATTTTGATAAGAGAAGGGGGGGGAGCATGACTTAAATAAGGCAGATAACAATGATATAGATTTTATGACATAAAAAAAACTTCGACTGCAGCGCAAATAATTAATATATTTATTTTCAATTAAATTAAATATATAAAGATTTTTTTTTGAAATCAACAAATAATTTTTATTAAAAGATTTTCAAATAATTACTTCCAAACCAATCAATTTTTTTTTAATTTTTCGTTGAAACCACGAACTATTTGAAAATAAAAAAAATTGTTAACACATCAACCAAAAATGCTGTGAACCACTGTTTTGGTTTTATAAAGATTTCATATTTAATAAAAAAATCTACAAAATTTAACAAATGAATAGAAAAACTGGGAAATCGCCCTCCTTGTGAAAAATTCCTGGATCCGTCCCTGGGCGGGGGGGTAGCTTTTTGGTTGGGAAAAAGTTGGGTGATAATGCAGAAAATTGGATGCTAACGACTGCTTTCGTATACGAAAAGTTCGTCTTCTAAAGTTAGCCAGTATTTGGATGATTTACGTGAGTTTTTGTAGGTGGATTAATTTTAGTGTATGATGGTTTGATTTACGGAATGTGCTTATAAAAATGAATGAATAAAAAAGGTAATTGCGCAATAAAATAAGTTTTACACATGCGCATAGTTTTTTCTTATGATTCGTTAAAAGTATAACTTTAACATGTGTTATATAACGGATTCAATAATTCTTAATCGCTAGTTTCGGCAAACACTGATAAAGCATATTTTTCTCATGGCACCACTTTTTATCTACAATTATTGAACTCGACAAATAAAATTATCAAAATTTGTCGAAATATTGTATTTCATCGTAATTTTTTTCATTTCCTGGCACTGGCAAAGCGATTCCACTTCGAAAATAATCGGCTATGCATCAAGAATGCATCGATTTACTTAACTATAATCTCAATCGCTCGAACGATTATCGAATTTCATGCCAGACGAAGCATTAAGAAATCGCTAGCCTGCAAAATTGACTTTTGCTCCACATTCAAATTATTAATTATCTCTGAAAGACACTAGTACTATATTTAACAATCGCAATTTCTATTATATTACACTATTCAATGTCGAAAATGCTATTTATATTTTAACTTTTGCGAACTTTTACTATGATATTTTCTCTGAAGGACGCTGAAAATTCGAATCGACCAATCGCAAGCGTGCTTTTCTGACCAGTCTCATATTTAGCGCACGCGATTGGTTCATCTATTTATTTTGTGATAACATTGTATTTATTTATTTGAATTAGTTTATTATAACTACAACTTCTATGGAATCTTTCAATAGGGACGATCGATTTTGAAATTTACAGTGAAATTTGATGTTGTTCAACGCTATAACCTTCCATGGTGATTTTCCATATACTACTAAACAATTGACAACAAATTAGACATATATACAACTATACTACTAACTTACTAGTTAACAACTATGCTACTAACTTTGCTATAAACTAACAAATTTCGAGCGTCGCTATTGAAAGACCCTATATATTGAAAAAATAATCAAATACCGATCGTTTCAAATATTTTTTTTAATTAAAATACGATGATAAAAAGCCACGTTTTCTAGGAGGGTGCACATATCAGCATCCACCCTCAACTGGTTGGGGGAAACTTATAAAGTAGAGCCAGGCAATGGTGGCGAGAGGGATGCTTATCTGCGCGATCACGAAGTGGAAACTTATCTGGTGAAGAACGAAGAGCCTTTGAGGCCTAGGAGACGCCTTCCTTCCAGGCCCAGGTATATTAATGATCACGAAAAAAAATGTTCCATAATTGAAATATTTATAAACGCATATTTTTCCATCAGACTTTCCACATGTTCGTTCACGTGTAAATAGTGACTTTCGGTTATGTGCGTGTACTAATATAAACAGCACGACCCCGCGTTTATAATAAATTTGAATACTTTCCCGAAGGACTCGGCTGACCCGTCGTTATGACCGACATAAATATATCACGGGTCGTTATCGTGATTCAATTCTCCTTTTTTTACAGTATATTCAATCAAAAGTTGTGGAGCGAGGACGATATTACTGTGCGCATTTCTAAAGGAAGAACGTCCACTGTTACTGTAGACGATGATTTAGCTACGGATTGGACACCTGAAAGACCTTTCGAAAATGTATTGATTTGTTTTGTATTTCGAAAATAATTTTTGTTACGATCGGATTGATGTTGAATGTTCGTTTTAGTGTTACGGTTCATCTCAACCTCAAAACGGTGTTGAATATATAACTGAAGAAGAATATAAACAACAAGATACTTATAGATCGATGAGGACTGGTTCAACAGCAGCTGAAACAGTTACGACTGTCCCATTGACTACAGCAGAACAAGTAACCATTTCAGAAACTTCTAAGGTATTTTTGAATCGGAAACAAACATTTATTTATTTATTTTCGCATTTTTAGGTAGATGAAATGATAGATCATTCAATAGAAATTGAGAGTAACAAACGTATAAGAATGGCTAATGTAAATCCATGGACACTTCATTTCAAAGATCCAACTCACGAAAGCGACTTCTGTACAATGAAAGAAGACATGTTCAAATCGAATATGATGTGTTGTTTAATAATTTGGATTTTCATTGTTATAACTCAAACTATTGTATTAGAAGTGTAATAGTCTTCATAAACACATCAAATTATGTTCATATATTCTTCGAATTAATATATTATTATTTTCAGATGTCACGCAAATATCATATCATTAAGCTTAACTACTGTTATCCTTTTCGTTAGTTTTATGCTCGTAATGGCTGAAGAATTTAAACAGCTTCCATTAAAACTTCAACAAATATCATCAAAATTGGTCCACAATAGGAACCGTAGAACTTTTTTCATATGTGCCATCGTCATCATTATGTCTATTGCAAGGTATACGCTCTTAAAAAAATATATTAAATTAAATAACAACTGCCTTAAATCAGACTTATTTTCAGCTCAATAAGCCTTTTCATGTGTCCTAATAATGGTATATGCAGACAAATTACGAAATGTATTCAAAACGATTCGCGAATAGGATATTCACATACTCTACCAATGAATTCAATACACGAATTGGAAGTTGCTGACGATTCAAATGTTCAGCCTGTTGTTTTAATTGCTGTCCACTTAAAACCAGACACAGATTTGAAAATTTTAGTATCGCAACACAAATCAGATAATATTACCAATGAAAAATCGGTCAGACGAAAAAGGCATATCGCAGACGTGAAAACTCCACAAGATGAAGCAGAAAGTAAATATTCCGATAAGGAAAAATTGGGAAAATCTCAAAATTCTCTAACTTATAAACGTGATGAAATCAAAAACTCTGGAAGTCTAGAAAGTGATTCCAATGAAAGTAACACACAAGAACCCTCCAAGGACAATAGGGATAAATGTGATCATCCAGAATACGTAATTTTCACATGGATAATGTGCCTCGTGGCTTTAGCTACAACTTTGAAATTGTATTATTTAGTGAAAACCTTTTTGGCTATGATAATGACGACAGCATATGCACTTTTGGTTTTGTTGGCATTCAAATGCGATTGTGATTCTCAAAATGAGTGCGTTCAATTGTTCATAATACAAAAAAATTACCTAAAATCGAGCATATTATAATAATGATACTTTACTGATTATTTTTTTAGAAATACTATGCCATTGTCTGTTGAAATGATGACATTATTGTTGGTCTTCCTCATAATGGTGACATACCATGCTCGTCTCGTAGAAGTCACATCTAGGTTAGATTTCCTATGGAAACAACAAGCTGAAAGAGAACTCGATGAAATGATTGAAACTCGTCATAATAATACCCAGTTATTAAAGAACATATTACCAGATCATGTGGCACATCATTTCCTCGCAGAAGATAGATTAACTGAGGTGCATAAATATTCATTAATTTAAAAAAATATATATATTACATTGATTATTTAATATATTTTTTTATAAATTTTCAGGAATTATACTCTCAATGGCAAGATGAAGTCGGTGTAATGTTTGCTAGTATACCAAATTTCACCGAATTTTATTCAGAAGATATCAATATGGGAATGGAATGCATACGTTTATTAAACGAAATTATCGGTTAGACAATTTTGCGATTCGAATCTGAATATGATTTTCATCATTTCGATCTATCTAAAAATAAAAAAAATGATACTTTTTAGCCGACTTCGACGAACTTTTAGACGAGCCCCGTTTCAAATGCATAGAAAAAATCAAAACCGTAGGAGCGACTTACATGGCGGCATCCGGCCTGAACCCCGAAGACAAAGTACGTACCACTTTCATCCGAAGCCCACACGTTTTTCAGAACAATGACGATTAAAAGCTACAAATTATATGCCATTTCAGTCGGTGCATAACGACCTGGAACACTTGTGCGCTCTGGTGGACTTCGCGACGGCCATGAAAAACCGTTTGGACGACGTCAATAAGCACAGCTATAACAATTTCCATTTGAGAGTCGGTGAGTGGTTTCCCTTAAACATTCGTACCCAATCTTTTCTGATAGCTTATCGGGACTGATAGTTTAAATAAATTTGTGTTTTATCTTGTCAAATTCGTTGATATGAAACTACAAGTAGCAGTCAGAAGATTAACATAATGATTGCAAATATTTATTTCAGTATCAGTTTTTAAAGATTAATTTTTGCTCAAGCATGGTTCTAATAAACAATATATTAACTGAATATGATATTATAACATACATAGATACCCAAAAATAAGTTTTTTCAAGTGCAGGTTCAATTATCAGTAGATGGATGTAATCTTTATCGTTGCCCTGAAATCAGAAATAGATAATTTATAATTTCCAAACTCTTCAAGATATACCTAATATTTATATGTAATGAAAGAAAGAATGAAAAAAAATTTATGTTCATATGATGATGACCCAAAGTTAAGAATCTCTGTCCTGAAAAACGTCCTAACTACTAGCGATAATCAAAAGTGACTTTTTCAAAAGGCTGTAAGTCGACCGTGACCTTTGAGTGTGCGTTTATTACAGAAATGCCAAACGTTAAACTTTATCGTATCGTAATCGAACAAAGGTTTTTTACGGTGTCGTATCGTTAAAGAGAAGGTTAGGTGTTCGGACACGTGGCATGGTGATATTATACTATACGAACCCCGATTGATTCTTGTTCGAATCCCAGGTGTCATTGCAATGATTTCCATCCGATTTTATAGTGTAATCATCCATTTAGTCCATAATCTTCTTATATTTTTGCTCAATTAAACAAATTATCGTTAAATTTTTATAAGCTTCTTCAGTAATCGTTTCATTTTAGGGATTAGTTGTGGTCCACTTGTTGGAGGAGTCATTGGAGCCAGAAAACCTGTATATGATATTTGGGGAGACACAGTTAATGAGGCTTCTAGAATGGATTCTACTGGAGCTATGGGAAGAGTTCAAGTTCCAAAATATACTGCACAGGTGACATTTTTCATACAAATCATCTATAAACATTATAATATAATACATTTATGAATCAAAACAAAATCATTCTAATATAAATTCTCATTGTTATACAATGCGATAAATTAGATATTATACTAAACCTTTCACATTGATTAAATTCGAATCAAAGTTTCAATAAGAATTCATCGATCACTTCCAAAGTCATTTTATATAAAATCGTGCATAATACCCAAATCTATGTTATAATAAAGTAGGCTTTGTCTCTGACGATCGTCATCATCAATCAAAATGGATTCCTCTTTCCTTAGGGCGAGAGAATCTCGATTTCAATTTAGATACGACCGAATGTAAATAGTCGATTCGCGCAAACGAAAACTCGATTAATGACCCATTATCGAATTCGACAAATTGAAACGAAACCGAAGTCTTCGATCAAATCCGATTGCTTTTAGAATAGTTTTTATTTTAATGGATTGAAGTTAATATTTAAAAGTGCTTTTATAGTTGATTTTTCAATTTAGAAATAGTTGGTATAAATCTGATCGATTTTCGTAATTTTTGATAGCTGTTGGAATCTAGAGGTTACCAGGTGATAGCACGAGGTCTAATTCAAGTCAAAGGAAAAGGTCAAATGGAAACGTACTTTGTAGTCGGAAGAAGAAGCACAAGTTCATCAGCATGTAGAAGACAACCTTCGCAACATAACAGTTTAGCAGCAGTTGTTTATGGAATGGTGCAACAACGAAGGCGTCAAAATACCCGTAAGTAATTTTATTTGATCTTTAATTGAAATTCCAATCTTAATAAAACTTCCAAATAATTTTTTCAGCTGTAACTAACGTGATGCGTCCACAAACATCGATAAGTAACTCTACTAGTATATCAAGTGGGGACAGAGCACCTTTTAGCTCATTAAGAGTTTCCCAGAGGACTCCTTCAAAATCATTAACGCGAAGTGCAACAAGAGCTTCAGCACACGATCCTAGACCTAGGTGAGTGAATTTGTAAATTTTCACACTTATTTCATAATATTTTCATGATTAATTTCTATTTCTATTTCAGAGGTCCTCATTCGATGAGGAAGATATCCAGTTCAACGGGAGATGTAGCTTCGCCGAAGACCACATCTTCAGCTCCCCTGACTCCAGTGTGTGGACTCTTCGCTGAAGGTTTCCCACCGAGATTTCAGTTAGAAAGTAGTGTTAATGGTGGTGACGATTCCATCAGGATGGACGGATCGTCAACTGAAAAGGAAGAAGTTTTCAAAATTAGTTCGAGAAATTTCAGTTTCAAGGAAAATTTAAGGAATGTTCTGAGATCGTCAAAAAGGATGAACTCTTTACCGGCTCCAGTTCACGGTCCAAGATTTGGTGCTATATCTCCCAAAGGGATGATGACTAGGAAAGAAGCTGTTAATCAGTCTATCGATGAAACGTTAGCTGAAAAAGATAAAGAAGGCAGCGAGGATAAAAATGACGAATGAGATTGATATGATAATTAATTAATGGGAAATTTCTAAAGACAGTTACTTTTTCTGTCGCTTAGTCAAATTATCGACTACGAATATGTCGATGTATGAAACTAGTCATTTTTTAATGTTAATTTATTTTAGTTTTATGTCGTTTTAATGTATGATTCAAACGATTGATAATTTGATGAATGTAAAGAAAATGTTGATCTTTATTCGCAATTTTTCAGTTTTTTTACGGGACCAAAGTTTGATTGTATTTTTTGTAGTTATAATTTATTTTTTGATATGCTGCATACATTCCTGGAATTATGTTGCTTTATTACTAAAACACGGCAGTGCCATAAAAAAATATTTTTTATAATTTTGTGCCAATGATGATAATCAAAAACAAGAAGAATTTAATTTTGATGTTCATAGCCATTAGGCTCACTAGATCAAATTATGTATATTATATTTGAAGAATATTGATATTTTTTAAAAATGATTTATTTTTGAGATACGCATGTTACATGTTGAACATTTTTTAATGTTTAATTGTATTGAAAATTTACAAGACTTCTAAATTATTTCAGATTTAATTTTAATTCGATTGAGTGGATTGAATGGAGTGGATATTGATTGAAAATGAATAGAGAATTTATATTTGAAAAATTTCGGTGGGATTTTCCACGTTTTGATGGTACTGTTTAATTTTTGACTGATTTAATATACATGTCTTTATTGAAATGTAAATATTTTATTAACATAGTTAATATTTATTTGTTTAAGATATAGTGATTATAAAATTCATATTGATGTGAAATAAAATATATGAATTATATTTTAAAATTTATTTTACTTCTTTACACTACGTAAAAACGATATTATTAAATTTTTTATAATTATTAAATAATTTTTATACATGGAAAAGTTTCCCCATTTTGATAATTGAATAAATTTACTAACGACTTTTTTATGTTAAATTGCCAGAACAATAAATTGAGTAAAACGTCTAAAGGTTATCACAATAATGATTTATGTACGATCGTAATAGAAAATTTGACAATAGGTTCGAATGAAAAATTATGTGATCGAAAGAATACACCCAAAAACCATACAATGACGAAAATAAATTGCTGTAATAATATAGAAAAATGCTTTTCTCTTTTAATTCAGGGAACATTTAACAAAAAAAATCAGATCCGATGAGTCTAATACCAACGGAGAATTATAAAAGCGAATATCAAAGATACGAAAAAACTAAATATACACTGTTGAGATAGTCCTAAATTTGATAAATAATTAGCTTATAATAATCAAATATTGTTCTAAATAACGGTCATTTGTGAACGCAGAACTTCAGGTTGAGTCATGATAACCTTTGACCACACAATATTGACTACAAAAATGTTAAAAGATGTTAAGATTGATCAACTTAACATGAATATGCTTAATTTGTATTTAATTTCATCAACAATAATTAAACAATAAATGTATTACTAATCTGCTGAGGATATAGTTTTTGAAAATTATGTGTTTTCGGAGTAAAACGTAACTCTCGAGAATCTAGGAACTATGTCAGGAATTGAAATTTCTACAAACAAATTTTTCATAAAAAATATAAGTTTAAGTACAGTCTCAAGTTTAAGTACGATCATATAAATGAAAGTTTTATGATTGCGATTTTCATTTTTGTCGCATATTTGATTATATTCTCGTTAAAAGCTTATCGTAGAAATCATCGATTTCGTCAAATTTATTATAATATAATACTATCATATCTATCCCATATGATAACTCTAACACCGAGTTTTTTCGAACTCTCAAAAAACTTCAGATAATGAATTACATACATATTTACCGTAGAGTTTCAACATATATTATTGGTAACAAGGACGAATTCAGGATTTGTGCATCAAGAGCCGTACTTTCTTTGCTGAAGCCTCATACGGAGCTGACGTGGTGGATGTTCACCTCATGGAAGGATAAAACTTCCAAACCGACTTAATTCAATATCTAATTGTAAGTGAGTACAAACTCTTGACATTAACAATATTCAATTCCGCTATAAAAATAACAAAATGTATAAAACTCGATTTGAGGAAAACGTTGTACAAAACATTGCCACCTTCATCAGACGCCGGCTGAAAATCTCGATAAGTAATTTTTTGTGTTTTTGTAACTTTTTTTATCCATGTTGAACGCTATAATTCTCAACAATTATCGAAACTAAGCGACAAATACTGGATTCATTTAAGAAAAAATAAATTTTTGAATTAAAATTTTAGATGATTTATTAACAAATGAATTCTGATGATTAGTGATGAATCGATCATCCTTTATTTATAATCTGAATTTTACAAAATCATCAATTTTGGATGGTGTCACAAATGTTCGCTATCAGAAAATTCATAAAACGAATGTTCACTCTGAAATTTTCTAATCATACTTTTTCCCTTCACATATTTTCCATAATGTTTTCACCTCGAAAATATTTCACCCACGGAGATCTTTTTTTGACCAATCATTCTCAGAACTTCATTTACAAATTTCATTCATAGAATTAACGATCATTAAATTTTGAATGACGAATTGAAATTATCTAGGAAATGAAAATCTTACGGAACACTAAAATTCGTTTTATAAATTTTCCGGTATTTCGGATATATAATAAAAAAAAAGCGCAACATTCCTCTCCTACACTAAAATGGTTAAACAAATTATCTAAATCGATTTAATCTACGCACTTGACTCTTAAGGGGTATTCTACTCTAGAAATTTGAAAAAACCGATTTTTTTTCTTTCATATTTCTAAAGTCTAGACCTTTAAGAATATGAGCCCAATGGGATTTTTCAAAATTATGATTATTTTAAGAGTTACAGCTTTTTTTGTGAAAGCCCAATATATGAATCAGTTACACTGCCCGAAACTTTGAACGCGATTTTCCCGAAACGACTATTTTCGACCTGGTGTTGAAATGTTGTATCTTGAGTTCTAATGAGGCCGAAAAAAACATTTCTTTTTCAAATCGTTGCCATTTTGTGAAAAAAAAATTTAATTTTTTTCCAGGGCCCGGGATATTACTAAGTTTTTACTTATTAAGAATTTTTTGTTTTTTTTATTTGTTTCAAAATACTACAAGGTTTGGAATCTTATACACCACAACACATCTTTTTATCATTACTTCCATTACACTTCATTACATCATAACTCGATGAATTTTTGATTATTTTTTTAACAAAATTATTTTGTATTCTGAAAATATTATTTTTCAATATGAGGTTGGCTCTCGGATAAGGTATATAGCCTACACCCCCAATATTTGATGGGAAGACCTTGTCCTGCAGTGGGCACAAAAAGGGTCGACAATGATGATGATGATAAAAATATTATTTAAAAAATTGTTAGTTTTTTTTAATTCTACGCGAAAAAATACATGAAATTTAAGCTTCTAGAGTAGAATACCCCGTTAAATAAATTCTCTAATTCGATTTAATCTACGCACTTGACTCTTAACAATTCTTTACAATGCGACCGAATTAGAAAATCACCCGACAGATAACACACCCGCATCATGCCCGGGTAAGGTGACCATTTTTTTCACAGCAAAAACCAGTACACATTTTTACCCGATTTGTGCTACCAACATATTTCAATTAATAAATTTAAATTTCAACAATCAAAATGTTTGCTTATATAGGCGGCTTCTGCAAATATATCTCAAGAAAAAAATAATATTATTAGTCTAATAATTAGACGTCAGCCAGAACAATACTTAGACATGGGTAAATCTGTACTGGTTTTATTTTACAACTGACCAGGACCGACGCCAAAAAATCCAGTACCGTACTAGTGAAACCAGTACGAATTTATGCCCGGCTTACGTCCGGTTGGGGCCGCTCGCGAAAATAAAATTGCACGGAAAATGACACAGGTTTCCCAGGAAATGGCCCCCGTTATGTGCTGGTTCTCGGCGAAGGTTTGATGCCGCAGACGACCGGCGAATCGTCCCGTCTCCGCGCCAGGATACCTGATCGTCCTCGCGACTGGTGCGGGCGCCCGTTTGACATTGTTCGCTTTTCGCCTGTCAAATTTGTACATAACCTCTAACCTTCGCCGACTCGTATTCGTGAGTGGGTTTTCGTTCGATTGTTTTGGTTGGTTTTGTTTCGGTGTGTTCGATTTGGGTGAAAGTTTGTCGTTTAGTTGAATTCTGTTTTGCTGATAAGTTGTTGAGTATATATTTGTTTTTGTTATCTAGGTCCGTTTATGTTAGCTTATTCGTTTGTAATAGTGTTATTGAAGATACATATTATATTGGAAACTCGTTTCTTTTTGAAATCGAAAGCGGAATTTAATCTGAAGGACATTGTTTTATAAATATTAATTAATTTTGTTTTTATTCATTAAAAATATTACATTTTTTAATTATAATAAATGCGTTCCAAGAATTTATCTTTAGAGATAATACTAAACGAATTAAAAGCAATAAAAAATACTCAAATAAAACTATATCCTACATACTTTTGTAATTTCTTACATATTGCAACTAAGGCCAAGCGCCCACTGCGATTTGTAGTCGCGGCGATCTTTTAGTCGTGAAAATGGAACGCATTGTTTTAGGTTGAAGTGCGCCCATATGCCATATGGACGCACTTCAACCTAAAACAATGCGTTCTATTTTTGCGACTAAACGATCGCGCACGACAAAATCGCAAGTGGGTGCCTGGCCTAAAAGACAATATTCTCGAATAATAAATTGATTTTTTTTCTTCTCATGCAATTATTTATATCTATTTGCATAAACACATACAAAATTAGTTTAGAAATAAATTAAAAAGGCGCTTAATTCTCAAGCAGATTTTATAATAAATTTCATTTTTCGTTTATGAAATTTTTAGATAAAACAATGTCAGATGGAGATCCTTCATTGGAAGAATTCAGTCCACAAGACTTTCCCGCATCTGAAAGACGTCCCTTCCTAGAACGAATTCCTAGTTTAGTCGGAAGCCCTTTACACAACATTTATGGAATCAGTAACATTTCCAGGCAAACATCTGCTTTCCTCAATGAAGCCAGAAATCGAGAGTCACAAAGTTCACCTCAAAATGAAGAAAGAGAAGCCACCATAATCGAAGTTAGAGTTGAGTTCATATCGCTATTTTCTGTTTGTTTATATCGAAACAGATAACACTTTTGAGTACTCAAAACATTTTTATTAGAAATGCTCGTAGTCTTCATTATTACAGGCAAATTGCCAAACATAATAGTTTACATTATAAACGAGTATTGAAATACACATATCTATTGAATTCTTGTCAATATTTATGTTGTAATTTCAACATCTTTTGTGTCGATGATTTTCTTATATTTTTTTGATCATGATATTAGAAAGTAAAACGACAAATTTGGTTTTACTATTATGATTATTCATCAGCATGAATAATCTCCGTAAATACCCACATGAATGATAATGTGAAGTATTTAAATGCGTACTGAATATGTCACATTCAAATTATTTTTGTCCGATACAGGCACAAATTTGAAAAATATTTTCATGGGTATTTCTTTCAAACATTGAAATTTTCATACAACAATAATATTCAAAAACATTACTTTTTTCTAGGCCAAAGATACTGCAAACGATGTTGATGTTACCGATGACTTAAAAACCACTTCGATTCTTAGTGACAACATTTCCATCGATATGAACACTGAAAGGTGATTTCCTTTTTATTGATTTATTATTTAGCCACAACTTCTCAAACATTACGTACATATATTGACTTATTTTACTTTTTATGACTCAGATACACCAAAAACAATTTTCGTTTTCAATTTGAATATGAATATTTATTTTGTTCGAAATTTCAGTATTAAAAAAATCCATATTTGCACTTTTCCTGATTATTTATCTGTGTACACTACGAAAATAGTCATTTTGACATTTGACATAACACTTAAACGTTTAAATTGACCTTTTTGAATAAAATTCTGACCTAAACATGATTAAATTTCTGACCGATGTCAAATAAATTCTGATAAATGTGATAAAAAATCTGACGAAAATCGTATTTAAATTCTGACCATTTAAATAGTAGCCTTTTAATATTAGCGTCTAATATTTGAAGGCTTATGAAAAAAATTCACCATATCATCCTCAACAGTTAAGTCGATTCACTCAATGCAGTAGTATTAAGTAGAACACGGCTACAACAGACCCCTAACCATTTTGATGGATTCCAAATGATCAGTCGCCTTTTTAAGGGTTGGGCCGTACACACCCTTCATTAATAAGCGCCCCACCTTTTTTCCACCCCCTACATTTAATAGATGAATAAATTATTGAGTGATGGTCAAACATGACCATTGTTAGCCTTCGTAGAAAATCATTGTCGCTTCGCAAAGCGGCGGGTGAACATCACCAATTGATTTTTTTCCCCTCGGAGTTTTTACATACGAAAATAAAAATGCCTATATTTCACAATAAAATTTCTATTATAGCTTCAAGTGTTTCTCCTTTTACGGGGTGATTAAAAAAACATTTAAATACGATTTGATTATTTTTGTATTTAAATATGTATTGTTCATCAACTTTTAGAGACAACGAGAGTGCAGCGTCTACGAGATTAGCTGATGAACCTCCATGTACTGAAACTCATGAAAAACCCATTGAAGCTAGTGGATTTTCTAGAGATATGGAATCTATTCCCCTTACACCTCCACGGTTGGTATTAGTTTAGCACTTGTTTGTTATCACTTGAGATTATTTTTTATCTTATCTATTTTTATATATATATAGCACATTACCACCTGGAGTGAACAAAAATCCTTCATTGTACTTCCGAGACGGCGTCAGAACCATAGATTTTATATTAGTCTGGGAATCAGGTAAAGATTCTTGCAGTAGAATTGATGGTGTGAAACGGGGAATTTACGAAAAAGGGCTGCGTCATGAAGGTCTTCAAATTGAAAGAGAACCACCGGAAGGAGGTCTTAATTTCATTAAGGTTAATAATCTTTTTTTTGTATACTTAAATATAATTTTTTTGAATTATAATAATTATTATTTGCGAGTATGAATTGTAAATTTTGATTAAAAAATACGTTTAATTCAAATGAATTTATTTGATAAATTATATGCCACGTTTTAACCACTTGATTGTTATCAGATACACGCCCCACAAAGTGTTCTGAAAAGGTACAGTGAAATCTTGAAGTTGCGAATGCCAATGAAAGAGGTAATTGTAATTTTTGTTGTTTCTTTAATGTTATATTTCTTTTTTTGTTTAACTTTGATATTATGGGATTTACATAGTCATGAATTTTTGCATTCAAATCTACATGTCGAGTGTTCCCCTGCTCGTCTTTTCTGTATGATTTCATAACATTTATATAATTATAGGACCTGTGTAAAATTGAAAAAGGTTCCTGTAACAACGCAATTTTGAATGCAACGTTTTTTCTTTCCCAAAAGGTATATTTCAAATCAAAAACCATGTTTGAACTTCAGTCTTATTTTGTCTTGGGGTGTTTTTTCTTATTATATATAGCTTTAGCATAAACGCTTAAAATGTTTTTTGTTATATTTAATGTGAAAATGCAATTTAATTATTCGTCAAATATGATATAGCTTTTTTCTTTGTTTTTAACATATAAAAGAAATTTACATCCTGAACATATTAACATCAATATCATGCTTTATTAGATTTACGATAATTTTATAAATAACTTCAATTTTCTATAACTAAGCTTTAGTATAATATTAATATTTGATGTAGATAAAATAATTATTAAATATATTATAATGGCATTAAACAAAGTTTCAATAATATATATGAAGCTTGGTATTGATGAAAATTAATTTTAAGCACTTTTGTGAGTGTTTTTTTTAATATTTATGAATGCAATGTTTTAATAATGCTATAGATTTTACTCAGCGTCTTATAAGCTTTGTGGTTTTGTGTGTCCCGATTGTTATCAACCCAAAAATACGATGGTATTTCATATTTTATTATATCGTGTGTGGTGTGAATACTCTCACAATTAATTTGTTTTATTGATTTCTGAATTTGAAACACATCAAATTTGATTTGTTTATAAACTTCTTTCAATTATGTTTTCCAGTTGCCTGGTTTGCGTAAAGTACATAGAAAAACTAATTCGTTGGTGGACAAAGTAAATAATTGCGTTAAAAGTGTAATGAAAGAAATCAGAGTTGATGAAAGAATTTTTCCTGAAAAGGGACATAGATTCACAGCAGTATATTCACGTGACAAAGAATATTTGTGAGTTGAATATCAATTTTTAACTGAAACAATCATTCAGTTTTTTTTATAATTGCACATATCTTTTAGATTTGATTTAGATGCTCCTGGTTTTTGGTCCGGTGCTATATGCTCTCGAATTGTCCAATTCGTATTAGATAGACAAAAATTCTCATTGGAAGGAAACGACGATTTTGCCTTTGGCATTGAAAGGCTTATATCAGATGGAACTTACACTGCTGCTTATCCATTGCACGATGTTAGTTTTATTGATTTTTCTTATTCTTAAATATTATTAACATGTCATTAAATAATGTAAAACAAATTACAGGGTGATATTCGTACTCCAGGATCGATGAGAAACCTGCTTTATACAGAATGGGCTTCTGTATCGAAATCCTTCCGTTATCAACCCCTCGATTACGTAAAAGATTATTTTGGTGTAAAAATAGGTGTTTCAATATTTCTTTTTATATTTCGACCGATTTATTTTAAAGTTATTGGCACTAATTTATTACTTTTCATCACAGCTCTTTATTTTGCATGGCTAGGATTTTATACTCACATGCTTTTGCCGGCAGCCGTTGTAGGCTTAGGATGTTTTATCTACTCTATTGCTACTCTTTATAGCAATCAGCCGAGGTTGGTTTACTGTGATATTTTGATCGTATCATTTGTATAAAGCTCGTAAAATATCCTTAATGTTATAAAAAGACATATCCATTTAATCGTATTTATGTGTTCATTTTCAGTGAAGATGTTTGCAACGATAATTCTTCTGTTAAAATGTGTCCGTTGTGTGATTATTGGTGTGATTACTGGGAATTGAAAGAAACCTGTCTTCATTCTAGAGTTACTTATCTATTTGACAATCCAACCACCGTGTTCTTTGCGATCTTTATGAGCTTTTGGGGTACTTAAAATTAATCTACGAACTGTTTTATTTATTTTTCGTATTATATGAATTTTTTTATTTTTTTGCAGCTGCATTATTTCTTGAGTTGTGGAAAAGATATTCAGCTGAAATTACTCATAGATGGGATTTAACTGGTTTTGATGTGCACGAAGAACATCCTAGACCTCAATATCTCACTAGACTCGCACACGTCAAGAAAAAACAAGTTTGTTTTGATTTTTTTTTAGTTATAATTGAATTAAAAATTGCAACTATTAATTTCTGATGATATTTCAGGTTAATGTAGTCACTAACACTCTTGAACCACATGTGCCATTTTGGAGGATGCGTTTACCTGCGACAATTCTAAGTTTTTCCATTGTGTTACTTTTAGTGAGTTATATTCTTTATTTATTTATTTGGTATTAAACTGAAAATATTTAATTAATTTTATGAATTAGGTGACATTAGCTCTTGCTACTGTGTTGGCTGTTGCTCTTTACCGAATGTCGGTTTTGGCCGCCCTTTCAGTTCAAGGCAGTGATTCTGTGATAACTAGTTATGCCATTCTTTTTACAACTGCGACTGCGGCGTCTATTAATCTCTGTCTTATTTGTGTATTCAATTGGGTATGTATTTTTCATTGATCCATAATTTGAATATTATAAAACATTTAATAGCATAATTGTTTTTAGATATATACATGGCTAGCAGAAAAATTAACAGAGCAGGAACTTTTGCGTACTCAAACAGAATTTGACGATTCCCTTACATTAAAAATATACTTATTGCAATTCGTAAATTACTATGCTTCAATATTTTATATAGCTTTCTTTAAAGGAAAATTTGTTGGCCGTCCGGGAGATTATAGCCGTTTTTTTGGTTACAGACAAGAAGAAGTATGTAGTCCCTTGTTTATTAAAAAAAAAAATTGAGAAAATTAAATTGATATTGGTTATTGCAGTGTGGTCCTGGAGGTTGTTTGATGGAGCTTTGTATACAGTTAGCTATAATAATGGTTGGAAAACAAGCCGTGAATACAATATTAGAAATGGGTTTGCCAGCATTATGGCGTTGGCATAATATAGTTAAAACGTGGAAACATACAGCTCGTCAAAGGTAATTTTTAATTACATGGATAATTAACGCATTTCATTAATTAGTGTTGACAAATATGCGTAGCATGTCATAAATTTGACATGCAGAATATTTTCTACACATTACATTATTTTAATTAAAAATAATTTTAATAATAATCTATATTTGAAATTTTTCTCATACATTTAGCTTCTATATTCATTTTGTAACTCATACAAATATTATGAGTTTAAATAATGTGTTTGCTATTTTAACTCAAATTAAGTAATAAAAATTATATTGCCAACAGATTTTTTACAATAAAAATTTTTTTGTTAAATTTGAGTATATGTTTTGATTGCAGCGTGAAAAACAATGTTCAGTGGTTAAAAGACTATAAGCTAGTAGAATGGGGATCGAGAGGTCTTTTCGGCGAATATCTAGAAATGGGTAAGAATATGTTTTGATAATATATGCATTGAAATTTTCACGTATGATAATAATCCATTTTTACCAATTTTTTTCAGTTCTACAATACGGTTTTGTTACGATATTTGTTGCAGCATTTCCGCTGGCTCCTTTATTTGCATTGTTAAATAACATTTTAGAAATGAGATTAGATGCCACAAAACTACTTCGTTTACATCGAAGACCCGTGCAACAGCGCGTTCGCAATATTGGTGTTTGGTATAGAATTCTCGATTCAATCGGCAAACTTAGTGTCATAACTAACGTGCGTTGTGATTTCATCTATAATATTTCTCAAATTATCTTAATTTTTCACTGTATATTTTCACGATGATTATTTTTCAGGGTTTCATAATTGCGTTCACATCTGAATTTATACCTAAACTTGTGTATCAATTTAATCTTTCCACGGATGGCTCGCTCAAGGGTTACTTGAATCACACCCTTGCACTTTTCAATGTGACGCATCTTGAGCCTGGTTCAGCTCCCCATCATTCAGACTATAATCTTACTCTTTGCCGGTAATTAAATAATTATTTCAAAATATAAACATTTTTTAAGATAAATTAAAAAAAATAATTGATTTAATATATATTTATTCAGTTATCCTGACTATCGTAATGCTGACTACGAACGCACTTCATTTTTTTGGCATATTCTGGCTGCGAGATTAACATTCATCGTTGTGTTTGAGGTATTAAATATTTAAATTAATTTCTTGACATATTTTATTTTGTTAATATTAATGTAATTAATGTAATGTGTTACTTACAGAATGTTGTCGCATTAGTAATGATAGTAGTGAGATGGATGATTCCCGATATGTCGGCAGAATTGAGAGACAGAATTCGACGTGAGGCCTACGTTATAAATGAAATAATCATCAACAGAGAACGACAAAGAGCTGGTTTATTTTGTAAGCATGAAAATCTGCAAAAATGTATCAAAGATTGATGTCCTTTTTAATTTTTTGTTTTTTTTTAGCACCAACGTCTGGTGTTCGTGATGCTGGAGATCTTGCCGGGGTTGAAAGTGTCGGTTGGGATAGACTGATGTCTCGAGAAATGTCTGGTTCGGAGTTTGATCTTGCTACCCTCAGTACGAATAACAACATCATGGAACCTACTAACGTTTGATTTCTTTAGTTTTATTATTGCATCACAATGAATTGAGATGAAAAAACTGATATTCTATAATATTTTAGCATGTATATATTTTTTGAAATTAATGATCTCTTTTTTCAAACTTTTTAAATTTCAATATTCTTTGGAAATCTTGAGTATTATGAATTAAGATAGTAATTTTAAATCTCTTTTGGATGTTATTGAAATTTTGTCATATGCAAACTTACTAAAATATTATTTGATTTATCAATATGTGTACTGTGTTGTGATATTTTCCATAATACTCTTTTTTTATATGCAATATATAAGCATGAAATGATGTTTTAAATATTGGAATAAGACAAAATTTCATCTTTCATAAAAAATTTACAATCCTGTATATTCTTATGACTAATTTTTATCAAATTTTAATTTAGTGCTAACACACCAATAGATATCCTGTTTGGTTGTAAATATTTTCATGCCAAAGAGTTTTTTCATATTGAAATTATTTACAACTTGAATCATTGACTATGAAAAGGACACTGTTATATGTCCTGTAATGAAATTAGGAATTGTATTTTTTTGACCATAACCTGTTATAATTTAAACATAGAGATAAAAACACCACACTCACGTTTCAACGTTACGAAAATTGACATTTTTGTGGGGCCACCAGCACAAATTTTATCAAGGTGAACGTAGATATGCATTACGTTATCAATTATCGTAAAGTTATGTTTACACTATTGATCTATGGTTCTGTTTAATGATATATTTTACTGTAAATAATTATTACACATCTGCATGTAGCGTGCCTAAAACATTATAGTTTTTAAATTAGAAAAAATAACGAATAAATTAGCATATATTGAAAATTAATTAAATTAAAAAAAAAATTGAAATTTCTCTGAGTTATATTATAATAACAGTTTAATTGACATTTTATTTTTTCAAAGGCTGTGGTATTTTTTTTATATTTTCTGTTAAATCGTAATTTAACATTTTAAACTACATAAAAAAGGGTTTGTTGTTACTAATTAACTTCTGAAAAATATTTAGAGTTATTGATGAAGTTAATGTAAGTATAATTATATTGATTGAAATGTCTTCGTATTTATAGTCTTCCATGTCTTTTTTGCATTTTTTATGATTTTAGGTATTTCAGTTCCTTTATAGATATTTTTGCTCAAATATAATAATTTTTATTGATGCGCACATAATTCAATTCACCTAAATTATTTATATTACATAATGAAACAATCGTAATTAGAAGTTGTAGATATATATTGTAATTCTATAATTTCATAATATTGATTTTTTTTCTTAACAAACACGACAAATGGCTAGTTATCATGCATTCACTTATCACTATGTCCTTTGTAGACTACCCTATAACTATATAATGAAAATTTGACTTAAAAACTTTTTTTCGCAATGTACTTTGTAATGTAAATTTTAAAAGTTTTGAGATTTTAACGAATCCCTAAATTTATTTAAAGTTCTTCTGCCGTTGTAAGAAAGAACTTGCAAAATGAAAACGTTCACTTTTCATGCCATTTGAGGGATTCAAAACATGTTTCCAACATCACATTTCAAATGTGTCGATCGTTTTTTTTTTTTTGTTCAAACTTTATTCATTGAAGTTTCTGTTTTATACAGAAAAATAAGAAAACTATCGCTTGTATCAGACATTTTTGTCGATGTTGTAATGTCCTCGTCTCTCCGTATCATTTAAAAATTTGCCATAGAATATTTGGCCATACTGATGCGACTTTTATCTCAATGCTCGCAGTTTTTGTGTCGTATTATTATTATTATTATTATTATTATTATTATTATTATTATTATTATTATTATTATTATTATTACTACTACTACTACTACTATCTTTCTGCAGACTACCAATTGTCTCTGTAATGTTTCCGATATATTTCCTTGTAATCTCACCTGATATATCATACTTTGTATGGTGAGTTTTACCATCAAAATCGATTTTTTTGGTAGCTAATAGTTTATCTCCTATGGTGCAGCAGCATCTCCGTAATGCAGTAATATGTTGCATGGAATATCGATCATATTGATGTTTCAAATCACGATTATGAAAGAAGTCCTCATGATTAATAACTGTTCTTCATAATCTCTTTTTGATAACACAATATTTTATCGTTTTTTGTCCTCAATAAAAATTTGTAATTCGATATTTTACCACTTTTACCAACACAAAATTGAGATATACTCTTCTGTCGTTGGCAAGCAGTTAGCAAATTGCTGCAAAAGTGCTAAGTATAATAATTGATGCTTGTAACTACTATAAGCAAGTAAATAGATGTGCCGGAGTATAGATTTGTTTGGAAATGACATTGAATCCTTTCAAATCATGTTTATCAATTAACTCTTGCAATTGAAAGTATCCCGCAGAGACGAAGTGAAGTGAAATTGCTGAAATTGCGGGAGCTTCAATCATCGTGCGAAGTCCTTTTCCGAGGGATTTTTTCGCCAAGGCTATGATATCGCCATATAGATGTACCGGAGCTTAAATTTGTTTGGAATCGACATTGAATCCTTTCAAATCATTTTTTTCAAATAACTCTTTAAAATTTCCCCCAGAGACGAAGTGAAGTGAAATTGCGGTAGCTTTAATCATCGCACGAAGTCCTTTCCCGAGGGATTTTTTCGCCAAGGCTATGATATCGCCATATAGATGTACCGGAGTTTAAATTTGTTTGGAATCGACATTGAATCCTTTCAAATCATGTTTATCAATTAACTCTTGCAACTGAAAGTATCCCCCAGAGGCGAAGTGAAGTGAAATTGCCAGAGTTTCAATCACCGCACGAAGTCCTTTTCCGAGGAGGGATGCTTTCGCCAAGGCTATGATATCGTCATATTTTCTTCAAAATTTATGTAAATATACATTTATTTTGCTCCTTCATTGACGTTTGGTTCGTCATTGATGAAGTTTCGTCTGACAGTCCACTTCGGACGATCCATATCTGAAAACACTAGAGAATTTTTTAATTTATAATTAGTCTAATGTGATCAGTATACGAAATAATTTCGCGTATCATTCATCTAGAACGCGTTAACACCAAACTAATCAATACATTATATAAAAAACCTATAGGGCCATTGAAGAGGTTGTTGAGGAATCTGATTTATTAATAATTGGATTTTTTTATAATTTTCGACAATCAAGCTTCAAAAAACTATGGTTTTGGTTCCTATGATGTATAAAAATCCTGATGTAAAATTTGCGCAGTTTTAGGGTATACACAATTTTTTTCTTCTCAAAATGAGAATTAAGTGATCAAAATCAGCATCAGTAGAGCTACGATTTATGTAACTCGAGATGCAGAAAAAAGCCCAGGCACATTATACACAGAAATACTTTTAATTTTTCAAACAATCTTATTTAAACTGTAAACATCATGGATGAATGGATGAATGGTAAGCTTATCAGTTTCTTGATACAAAAAATAATCGGTGAATTATCGGGTAATTTTTCATTTTCTGTAATCTCTTTCAGCTCTTTTTTTCGCGATCATTGGTCTTTTTAGTGTTAGATCGAACTATAGGGACGTACTTTTCCTCGGATCGTACGACATGTCCGAAAACAGTTCTTTTAACTTCTATTTTACTGACCACGAAGGTAATGTCGAAAATTTTTCGATAGTTAGTCTAATTCATGTATTCATCTGAAATAACATTCGGATCATTCAGAATAATCCCAATGTTCAATTTCAATTCATTTCCGATACATGAAATCTATTACATTTGATGATGTACTCACATACAATGTGAGTACATCAATTTAGTTTTCATTCTGGTTTCCAAACAGTTCAGAGAATTCTATTAAAAGTATATCTAATAGTTTTAACACCTTTCATTACATTCTTTTTTCAGAGTTTGGATTTTTTCATTATTTGCATACCTGGATCAAATGAACTAAATAGATTCGTTCAACGACCAACAACAGACTATTGGCCTAAGCTTAATCGTTCGATAACAATTCTTGTATTTAAATCGCAATATTTAAGTTCTTTAAAACTTAAAGCAGAAAGACCCTTTTGACGGCCTACATGTTCCATTTTATAATGACATGCAAAATCAAATGATAACAAAGTTTTTTTTCTGGCTTGGCGTGTCTATATGTAATGTTTTACCATTCCGATTGAATACTTAGTTGCAATGAGATTGAGATGTTCTGTAGATAAGATTAAAATAAATATGCCTTAAGAATGATTGCCTTTCGAGGTTGAGAATAAGGATTTTCGTAGGATCTCATTATCGGTAATTCCATTATGAAAATCAGATACGTCATTTTGAAGATTCTTGTTAATTAACAGAATTGTTCTCGCAGTTTTTCTGCGGTTAATATCTCTTTCGGATCTGAAAAGGTCTCTTGAGAAAAATTTCATCTGCGCGTATGTAATGTGTTTTTATCAATCGACTGATACATTTTGTGTCATTTTTATTTTCCTTGATTTCTAATAATTTCTTTGATCAGAACTCGTTTTGAAATGACTTGTTACAAAATCATACTTTACATCTAAAATTGTTTCTGAAGGATGTCGACTATTTTGTTGGCAATATCAATGTCTCAATTTTCAGGTAGTCGTTTGAATATAGATTTTTCAGAAATATTGTTTTATTCATCGACCTGAATCTTTATGCAATACATAGCTTCGTCAGTTCTTCGAATTAGACTTCATCGTAAATCTCCGGTTTTAATATCGGCGTTTTTTCCATATTCGGCTTCGACCGAACCGCTTTTAACTATTCTTTATTCCCAATCATTCGTTCGGCACGAATGAGAAAATATAAAAATTTTGAAAACGCTCACGTGGCTGGGACGACTGTCCTAAAGGGTCACGTAGGTGATTTTGTGACGTAATGATGACTTGTGTCCTTGGACCGAGAACTTTGACCTCGGTTGCCAATCCTTACGAGTAGATAGTATATATCAAAGTCATGCCTTCAGATAGTATTTTATTTACTCTTCGTTGGTTTCTAATGTTAAAAGACGACATTGTAAATTGAAATGGCAATAAAAATAATGTCATTCTCAATGTTTTTTTTTTTTTTCAAAAAAGTAATCGGTGTTATATCATTTAAACATGTTTCAATTACATCATGTTTTTGACATAACATAGAAGCAAAATTCGGAGATCTTTGAATTTTTTTTTCGTATTTCAACGGATAAGATATTCCGCCAAAACCTTCGTCTGTTAAATGCTGCTCTAATAGAGATATTGTAATATTTTCCAATTGTAGAAATTGTAAAGATGATTCAATTATCCCATAACCAATAAAATTTTAAATTAATTCTTCTCGAGATTACGTTGTTTTATATCGTGCGTAACTTTTTTCTAAGTTTTATATTCTGAACTTCTTTCCCGGTGATGTTCGATATATCGCCATTGGCGAAAATATTCTTGTCGTGTGTTTTAAAGGCTGTATTATTTTTCCGCAGTGTTTAAATGTTGACTGAAAACGACAAAAAACGATAGCATGTTCCCAATTATCTTTTGCAATAATCCGTTTAGCGGTTTTGTACTTTCAGAACATAATTGTTATATGAGCATTAAAATATCATTATATTCGTTTTCGGAAGAAACGTTGTAATATTTTTTCATCAAATATATAATGTGATATTTTCTATTCGTATCGTTGAAAATCTCCGTAATTTTTCCTTTCAGTGGCGTTTTCGTCCTTCCGCTTTGTCAACATAGACAACAGGACTCGAATAATTTTTGCCCTTTTTTGCGAATATGCAAATGCAATAAAGTATTTTAATTGGGTATACAAAAATTTAAAACTCCTTATTATTTCCAATTACAACCGTTGTAATTATGATTATTCAGAATATGATCGAATGATATATTTTGATATTTGCGAAGTTAGTCTAATATTATAACTGTTAAGTTTTAAAAAAATTCTACTATGTATGTTTAACTCGACCAGAAAAAGTACATTGTGAAAAAAAGTGTTCAGGTAAAAGACACAATTATATCGTACCTTTCAATTCTAATTTTAGTTATCACTTAAACATTTTTATTTGATACACAATTTTCTATATGAATGTTTTTATATCGAAAGTTTTATATAATCGTAAAATTTTTATATTCAATCGGGATTCCACAGTTCGAAGAATTTAGAAATGCTTCGTATTTACAATTTTTACCTAATGAAGATAAATTTTATATAGTCGTAGAATTTTTGTATTCAAGTAGAACTCCACAGTTCGAGGATTTGAAAACACATCATAATCACAACAATCACTTATTGGTAATTCATTTTTTGTCAGTTACGGAAAAACGGATCGGAACGGAAGTTACGGATCGTTCCTATTGGAACTGTTTTTCGAAACATCACTTCGTAATGTTAAGATAAAATGCGCTATTCCATTTATATATGATGTTCGCCTTTTGTGCATTAAAATTATATAATAAATGTTGTCGTCGTTTTATATATAGAAAAAAAAACTTTATATTTGCCATTTTGTCATAGTCAAACTATGAAATTGAATATATTCGTAAACGAATTGCCTTAATATATAAATGAAACACTGCCAAATAAGGTACTTAATGTTTACATTTGAAAAAATGAATCAAACGTTTATCGTAAATTTCATTTATTCATAATTGAGCATCTTTTTAATCATTACACAAAACGGTAATTTGTATTACTGTTCATTTCGTAATAAAAAGCTGCCATGTTCCTAAAAGCAGCACATGTGTTCTGAAATCACTAGTTCAGCTTTCTATGTGCTTATATTGAAAAAAAATCGATAAATTTTTATATGTATATGTAAAACTATTCATTATATTTGAATACATGTTGAAAAAATGAATTTTCCTCCTTATTTTCATCCTCAACCTACCTTTTATATAGCGTCTTTCAATAGGGACGCTCGATTTTGAAATAAAATTTGATGATTTGCATACGTTGTTCAACACTATATCCTTCCATGATGATTTGCCATTCACTACTAAACAATTGATAACAAATTTGACAGATGTCACTTTAACAACATGGCTGCTATAACCTATGAAATTTCGAGCGTACCTATTTCAGGCATAATATATTCATAATAAAGGGTCCTTTAATAAGGACGCTCGATTTTAAAATGTACAATAAAATTTGATATTTGCATACGTTGTTCAACTCTATATCCTTCCATGATGATTTGCCATACACTACCAAACAATTGATAACAAATTTGACAGATGTCACTTTAACAACATGGCTGCTATAACCTATGAAATTTCGAGCGTCCCTATTGAATGACTATATAAGATTTGTCGGGTTCACGAACTCGACCTTCCGATGCTTAACATTCTGGTCTCCAGACCAGCTTCAGGTGTTTTGTTTGAAACAAAACGAACTTTGCAGTCTATCCGGTTTTGCAGATCGGACTTGTTCGATGTAAAATCGCTTTGCCATTTGATCGGATTCGAATCTCGTGGCATTTGAATGTCTAATACATTATGTATTTGAATATTTAATGTGACAATTATTTTTTGTGACTTGAAGATCGATTTTTTTTTTTCTAAACGATGTTAAAAATATTGAATTGATGATAAATTGTCGAATCGCGTGTTTTAATGGGAAATTAAGTTAATGTATTTCAAAATTGATGGGGAAATATAAGTAAAATTTATTTATATAGGGTGATGAAGGGTTTGAAAAATGTCATAACTTGTTTATTTTCAATGTTTTTTTTATGGGTTATAGAAATAAATTTTGAAGATAAAAATGGCTGCATATGATGTCCAACAACGATTAATACTCATTTTTATTTTTATATTCCAGTAAAAGACCAATTATTGAAACTCGGAGAAAATATCGACAATATTTTAATACTATTTTAATTCATAATGAGTGCCGAAGTTCATTTTCATCGAATATATCAATAAACGAAACTCCCGATTTTGGAGTTTTGAAAATGCCAGAGTAACACAACAATATCCATTATATAATAACTTCAAAAATATACTATTATATTTGGTGCGGTGTTTTTGACTTTTGATAATTGATCTTTTACTGAAATAGGAAAACCCAATAAATCTTGATCATCTCTGGATAATATGTATCCGTTTTAATCTCCAAAAGTTAATCCTATAAAAAAAGATTGAAAATGAACAACTCATGGATTCATTCTTCGTGTTATATAATATTTTTTTAAATAATAATTTCGAGATTTATAAAAATCAAAATATTTAAATTTTCATAACAACTAAATTTACGTTTAAATATAAATATGAAATTTATTTCGACACGCGATTAGCGGTCAAAATTTTTTCAGCTACTGACCGTGGAAAATGCGAAGAGATTTTCCCCTGATGTTGACCATGACTTCTTTGCGAAGTTTCGCCACTGGGGAGTACGCATTTGTGACCTTCACCAACTACGGCCATTGTCCATTGACGTTTCGAAAATGCTGAAATCGACCGATCGTGATCGGGAGGAAGACCTTTTAGGTCGATATGGAGAAGTTTCGAATGAAAATTAACCTATCCATATAATGCATCGTCTATATGTATAAAAATGGATGTTTGTATAAATGAGGTCGTTTCACTCCAACATCGTTCGACCGATCACTATGAAAATTGGCATGTATATGTATTTTTTTGTCGAGAAGGTTTTTGTATCATTAAAATCAAAAAAAAATTCAGTACGAAGAGTCGTTTGTTGAATTTAGTTGCCTTGATTACGCAATTCATAGAATAATATTAAGTTGTTATAATACAGATTGGCAGGACAACGTCTGCTGGATTCAGCTAGTATGCAATAAAAATCTAGATGGAATGTTTTTTTTTTTCTAGATAATTTCATTAATCATTCAGATTTTTTTCAATAAAATTACTAAATTTAATACAGATGAAATCTTAAGTAATTTTTAATAACTATTCATTTTACTAAATATTGACCAAATTATGAAATTCTGAAGAAAATCGAATTTTTATTATAATAAAAAGTTGTCTATATATCTTATCTATTTTAAGCATTCAGTCAAATTGAATAAATATATAAAAATAATTGGTTTGACAAAATTATGTGGTTATAATGAAATAATAATAATGCAAAGTGAACTATTCGAGTGTTCCTCGCGAAAAAAAAAAAGAAAAATCGTTATAAACCCTTGAATGATCATCGAGTAAACGGCTTTTACTATATAAAGAACGCATTTACAAAGCATTGTCATTAGTTTTGTTTCGATCTTTTGTTATTTCCGATAGAATCTGTCCACAGACATAATGAAGGTGGGTTGTAGTTTATTTGTCTGAAAAATAAATATTTTTTCCCGATCGATACGATTCTGGGTATATATTTTAATACTCACTTCTGATATACATTCTCACATATTTTTCCTTATAAAATTTTTACGTTTAATTTTCCTTTACATATTTTTTTTTTTACCACAAAAATTTCCTTTCGTAACATTCGTTTTTTTTATGTATCTTATTATATTTTGATTTCAAACCAGTCTCAGGTTATCAATAAAACAATAAAATTATATTTATAAACAAATAATTTAATTCAAGGAATTTAATCTATTAAATTTTCCGAATAATTTCTTCATACATATCTATGTTATTCATAAAATAGAAATTTCATTAATTTGGATCAATTCTGAAATACACATTTGTAAATTTTAATCAAAATTTTTATTTTATAAATCAATTTTAATAATAAAGATAACAAAATCTATCAACACATAATAGTAATTATCTAAATGAGTTTTCGACGAACCATTTATAAAAAACAATGTCGATTTTTCGTTTGGATACGCTCGATTACGGAAACTAATAAAAACCGAAAATAATTGTGACATGAAAATTCCTGAAACCAAACGAACCGTCCATGGCCGTCAATTCGAAGGTGAAAACTCACTCGGCCAAATCCTGTATATCATTATCAAACATTTTCAATTTATAAAAAGCTATTTACATAATGACTCGTCGATTTATCAAACGATTTATCAAGTCAATACAATTATTTAATTTTATCCTCATAAATAAAATTTTTCAGGTGCTTCTACTACTATCCTTATTGGCAACTTCATCTTTATCTATCCCTTTATATCCTGCTTACGAAAACAATATTGGATATAAACGCATAATAGGACCAGCATATGGTGGATATGGATATCCCAAATTCACGGGATATAATGAGAATATTGAATATCCTGGAAATATTGGATTCGCCGAACATCCAGGATTCGCTGAGCATCCAGGATTCGCTGAAAATCCGGGGTACTTCGGAAACGTCGGATATTTCGGGCATCCTGGATATTCCGGATATCAAGGACCCTCTCAAGGTTTTCCCTTAAAATACGACGATTCTTATGATTATGATTATGATCATGATGATGGAATCGTCCCATTGAATTATCAGAATACAGAATTAGGATATGCACCTAATTATAACGTGAGTATTGATTGTGATTGTTTTTTTTGTCGTCCCTTTTGTATTAGATTTTTCGTTTTTTTTTTTGCCCTCGAAAATTGTTGATAACCAAATAACATCATCTATTTTTATTTTTGAAATAAATAAAATATTGATTACTTCATAAATTTATTAAATCAAATCATATTATTCAATCAAATTTAGTTCATCGAATGACAGATAGATGTCGATGTATCATTAAAACATAATTTAATTATTTTTGATACAATAGCCATTTCGAAATATATTTTTAATTAACTAAATATATTTCAGACGTATCCAAAGTACGCTTTCGATTACGCAGTGAACGATCCTCACACAGGAGACATAAAATCCCAACATGAATTCAGAGATGGAGATGTCGTCAAAGGTACTTAAAATTACCATTAAATTATAAATAAAATTCAATAAAAAATATTAATGATATTTTTTTTATTATAGGACAATATTCACTCGTAGAACCTGATGGATCTTTGAGGGTTGTCGAATACGTTGCTGATGACAAGAATGGATTCAATGCCGTTGTCAAGAAAATAGGACCTTCTTTGCATCCCGAATCTGGAGGACATTATTATTAAATTAAATTAATACCAAACATTATTTATAAACATAATTATGTTTTTTAATCAATTTCGTTACCAAATATAATATATACATTTTAAATTCAATATTGTTTATTTCTAATATATTTATGAAAAAGAATTCGAAATATTCCAAAGTCAAAACATTGACACATCAAAACTTGCGAAAACGTTTGGCCCAAATAAACGCAACATCGCCCATTACTGCGAAAATAAATCGATCGGAACTCCGTGAAATTTATCGGAATTTCATATTTTTTATATATTTACTATCACCCAAACTCGAAACGGTTTTATAATATGTTATGTGGTGAAAGTGACAAAAACCGAATAATTGCGTCAAACATTATATGAAAAAATACATTGATTGTATATTTTGAAATTTAAAAAGAAATATCAAGTGATTTTAATGCTTGAATATAATGCTCGAACTAAAAGGAAATGATATTTGCGTATTGTATACTATTAATGTCAAAGTAAACTATTTTTCAAAAGTAAATTTATCCATGAATTAATACCAAAACATCCAATGCTATATGAAAGTACTACAAATCAGAAATAGAAACAACAAAAAACACAAAACTTTTCAAACACCTCGTGCATAAATAAACACAACGGCATTCCAGGATATTGCAAAAGTGAATGTGCACTTCAGGAAAAAAAAACGTATTGACGTATCGAAGGACTTCCTTGTCGAATCGAAATTCAAATTGGCGACAGTGGCGGGAAAAAAATACGTCATATACGTTCACTGTTCCATCGGCGGCCTTGCTTTTTGTTCTTTCTGAGTCGTCTTTGGTGTTTCGATAAATGGCGATCGAGAAATCAAGGGCAGAGTGTAGAAAGTGCTTGATGGTGTGAGAATTTATTATACTCACTATTTATATTATTAATTTAAAAAATGCGTTTTTTTTAATAGGTACTGTTATAATTTTTGATCTGATTTTTTTTTAATTGCGTTAATTTTCATAATTTATAAGAACTATCTTTAAAATTCTATTTCCAATCTGAAAAAAATGTTTTCAATAAAAAATTGATTTTTCTATAGAAATTAAAAATCTAAATGAAACACGTTTAACTACAACTGCTTAGAAATAGAATTTATACAGATTCTATATTAAAAATGTAGCATTCTTGAGTCGGTTAAAAAGTGAAAAGTATAATTAAATTAATGCAATGCTTTTCCGAAAATTCAAAGAAAATATTTGAATATATCGAGACAAAAGGAAACAAATACTAATAATTTAACTAACCCACCAACTTATTTGCCAAAAAATAAAATTTTCCATTATATTCAACACCTAATATGCATAACAAAGAAAATGCACAAATGGGTGAAAACTTTTTCGATAATTTACACAACAACCACCTCCAAAAACGTCAACGACTTCACATAATCTCAACAACCAAAAGAAAAGCACACACGAACACCAAACCCGAACTTTTTTACAAATCACATAAAAACCCATCAACCACCCATCACCACCATTACGCAACCTGCTCCAAACACCCAACATTCGCATAACCAATCGCCAAAACACCATCACACCCGAGACAAAAACCCCCCACACAGCCAAACAAACACACAGAGAACATCGCCAAAGAAGTGGGTGTGTTCGATGTCCTCAACCGAGGACAATGTCGAAGAGTTTGTTGAGCCTGATGGCGAAAGAATGGTGAACGTTCACCTTCCATGTCACGTATGTGAGCTGTTCAAAATCAAATATTCACGTACGTGTGTCTGGACTAACGGTAAAATGTCGTGATATATTGACTTTTCGGTTGGGCGAGTTTTTTTGCTAAGCGGGGGTTACTTTGCGCCAATAATTTCGATATCGCCAATTCTTGGATTCTCGTTATAAAGGTCGAAGTGTTTTAAAAAAAATCTATTCATGTTCACGACTCTACTTTTTGATCATTTTAATGCACATTCTATTGCACATTTCATATTTTTTAATGCAAAATTTTTTTCCGTTGTACGCTACAAATAAAACAATGCTCACTACGAGATTCTTTAATGTATCAGAAATAATGCACATCGTATATTATTCTAATGCACAAGTTATTAGTTTTAAAACACAATCTATATTATTTTAATATATACTTAAATCGCCCACATTTCGATTTCGCCAAATTTTGAAATCTCGTGAAAATCAAAATTTTTCCCGAAACAAAAAAAAAAACAAAACTATTTACATTAATGATTATTCACTTCTTGATCATTTTAATGCACAAACTATTAATTCTATTGCATATTTTTTAATGGAATAATTTTTCATTGCCCACTACAAATAAAACAATGCTCAACGAAATTCTTTAATACATCAGAAATAATGCACATAATATAATATATTATTCTAAAGCACAAGAAATTAGTTTCAAGACACAATCTATGTTATTTTAATATACACTTAAATCGCACCCATTTCGTTATCGCCAAATCTTGAATTGTCGTTGTAAGATCAAAGTATTTTCCTAAAATAAAAAAAAACGATTTACGTTCATGACTGATAACAAAAAATGATTTGATTACAAATAATCGATTATAAATCCGACGATTGATAATTCGATGAATGATCAATCGAAATCATCGATTTGATCAGCAGTTAAATAATCAAACATAAAAATTTTCGATATTGAATTGATTTTGTTAACGTCAATAAGAAATCAAGGTTATGTGGTACGTGACGAAAAATATTTCGAATTATATAATAATTTTAATAAAAAAAAAAAAACAGTGAATTCATAAACCAGTTACGACTCAACAAAGGACCAGTTCATAAAATAGGCACAGTCGCCAATTCGATTTGTTATTATATCAACGTGTTTTTTAACGGTTTTTAGAAAATTCTATCGATAATCTAATATAATATATGTATTAAAAGATTTTTTCGATTGAAAAATATTAATATTTAATGTTTTAATTAATAAATATATATTAATTTCGATTCAAATGAGGACAAAATATGATATGCGGGAAATGTCAAACAGCTCTACCATCAACTTTCAATCATTTGACCTTTAATTTATTGTATATCCAATCAAATAATATTAGAACCAGAAATGGCGAATTCGCGACCTCGCCGATGCATTCCAATTTCGCATGAAAGTAAACGCGATTTTTTTTATTTTCAGCCAATACATCTCCGCGAAAACGAGTTCCGTCCGCAACGACAACAAATCGACAATAAAAAAAATAAAAAAAAATAGCGAAGAGAACGAAAATAAAAATAAAAAAGGCGCGCGATATTATTATCATACGGCCGTTTGGTATTTAAAAGCGGCCAAAACAACTTTCGAATTCTCCGTTGACGTTGCGAAGCAGTTTCGTGTCTACGATGGCGAAACGGGAGATGACCCCGAAATGTCGTAAATGGAAGAAACAATACGGTAGTTGTTGAAAATGTGGCTATTTATAGACGTGGACGATTGTAGGTTAGGATGGGATCGGAGTTTTTTAGGTTATGTTAGTTTAGGATTATAGGTTAATTGTGTAGTGATTATTGTTAATTTTTTATAGGTTATATAGTTATATTGTTGGTATGAATCAATTTTTATTATAAAATAATACATTAAATTGCATGTATGAATTAGAATTATCTAATTCCATTCCATTCATTCTACCATGATTTCCCTCATAATTATTTTAGGAAAATCCTAGCAGCGGTGGACCATGTAAAATGTAGTTAGTTACCTCTCAGAAAAACGTAAAAATTGAGATTTTTAAAAATGATAATATTTCGAAAATGGTGCGATAGGTCATTTTTATGTTAAAAATTATGTTAAAAAAAACGTTTTTCTAAGAAATGGTCAACTAAAGGTTCATGATACACCACTGATGTCGTTACGCTATATGACTTATTTAATATTAATTGAAATTTCTTTATTAGATTCAATGGACAAATGGTTTTCTTTTTTATTATTAATATTTGTGTATATAATGGAACGTGTGATTGTTCCAAGTAACATTCAATAAATAACAATGTTATAAAACGAGTTATATTGAAATTTCATAATAATCTTATGACAGAAAATCGCTTGGATTATATAAAAGTGAGAAAATGTACATCAAATTTTATTCGATGTTTATTAAAACCGTTTTGAATGTTTATATTTTTTTAATAATATCAATAAATTAGTCGATGCACTTTTATATACTTTTATGTAATCGAATTACAAAATTGACATTTAAACGCGTTTTGTAAATGTCATTCGATTTGCACGATCGTGATTCGTATTATCGACTTATTTCCTAACATATTTCGAACAAAAATTAACTTTAATTACAATGAAATATTCAAAAAATCCATCGTTGAGTATAAAGAGCTAGTCTGAACGTAATATTCAAGGTCTTTATGGCAACCTGTTTCACTTTAAAATGTAAATATCTTGTAACTATACGTATTTTGTATATAATATACAATTTAATTAATATGAATTTTTATTACCGTTCATAATTTATAATTGATTTGTTAAGTTATTTCAAATTTTATATAAATGAATAATTTTTTTTAATTGAAAATTTTCATGAGTTCCAAATGAAATATTTTAGAATATTCTGATATAAATTTATTACACATACAAATGATGGTTATAAAAATATATATGAATAAATTAGTGTCATTAGGTACTCACCAGGCTTTGATGATTATTCGTGTTGACAGATTATTCTAATAAATATAATTACATTCACCGAATTTTTCTAGATTAAAGTCATTTTTTGTAACAACCATGTTAATCATATCCACCAAACATATGTAAAAAAAACTAAAGTAAATACGAGTAATATTACAATTATTTAAAATAAAATTTAAGGCTTCGAATATTTAAATGTTCGGTAATCGTCTGATTTGGATGATGGCTCGATTTATATTTGCTAATGCCGATATAAAGTGGGTCGCACATTATTGCAAACATGTGCGAAAAAAAAATAACTCTCGATATTCAAACAAACTTGCGTATGTGAAAAATAATTTATGTTTTATTTCATAATCGATTTCTTTTCAGATGATTTGTAATTTACGTTCAAAAAAATTGTTTTTCTTGCAATCACAGCGTTTCATTACGTACACGTATTTTAGATATTATTGCACAATATTGACTCACAAATGTCAAAAAATTTAAACTAATGATATTTATTCATTTTGATGTCTTTTAAAAATATATACATTTCTCATCAATTTGAAATAATCTAATTGATCAACTTTTCATATGATGATATGTTTATTTTCCGAAGATAAATTAATTTATATTAGATTGTTTTATTTGTTTGAGCTTTAAGCGATTTAACCTTCATAATTGAGGAAAGGCAAAGAAAATTTGTAGATGTTTATCGTTAAGCCCTCAATTATCTTTAATTACAAAATTATCGAATATATCGACCACTTCATCTTTTAGGATTGAAAAATAGAAAACACTTCAAAGTACAAATGACGCTCTTAACAATACAATCTAATCAAATTGCATCGCTAAGGCGGAAATTGTTAATCCTACAATTATTGTTTTCAAAAAGATATAATCTGAATTTTAAGACGTTAGTGGAAAAGATATGACGATAAAACGATATGATTTTCTACAAATATACATCTAAAATTATAAATGAAATAACAGGAAATTATTGATTATAATCATGATGTAGTTTATGGTAACAATTCACGATAAAGGAAAACGTAATCCCTTTCGTAGATATGATAAGATCATCAAAAAATACACGAGCTTTGAACTATTTTGAGTAAAAAAATCGTTTGATCTCTATTTTTCAAAAACTGTACACAATGATTCGAACACGATAAATTTCAACAAGGAAAATTATACACAGTTAAATGTCGTTCGGAGATTAAGAAATTTATATGCAATTGAAAATTTTGTAAGAGGTATTGAATGTTGCAGATCTCGTTTCATGCAAAACGTGTATGGCGTGCATAATATAATACTTCAGCTGAATAGTTTTCAAATGTTATCAAAAACTAATTAAACATATCAAAATGCAAACATTATTTGCAATTGAACACCTTATCTATGCATGCAAAGTGATATAAACAATATGTTGCAACAAAATAAAAATCAAATGATTATTAAAATCACTCCATGAAAAGTATCATAATATAAATTGAAACAATCCAAATCTAACTTTCCTTCAGAAATGTTACATAACAAAAGCGTAAAAGAAATGCAATTTCACGTACGAAAAAAAAATGCAATCTCCAAAATAGCACTGTGATTGTTATTTGTTATGATTGTTGTGACGAGAGTCGATCACGGCCAACGAGTATGTAGGTTGTCTGGCCAACGATCGATCTACTTTCTAACGCGGAACACTCTAGTCCCAGGTGATTATGAAACACTAAACAAGTACCAGTTTTGACTAAGTACATACTTGTTAAGTACGCTCGGTGCTGGCTCGATACCGCCCTGTCTTTCACCATAGTTGTGTACGGACAAAGAAAAATGACAATGGCTTTATAATGTGTTGACAGTCTGTGTTTAGATTTCACTTTCTGGCATGCTGAAAAGGTCTACAATTTGAATAATTAATTTTTCAATTTGGATACGTGTTGTTTTTCAGTTGAACGTGTCTGAATGAAAATATGATTTATGTTTTACCTATTTATTATTCGATACATTTTAAATCACTCAATCAACTTATTTTATTAATATTTGAATTAAGTGAAAATTTTAACAAAATGTAATGAATATTTATTTTCTAATATTTTTTTTTTTGAATTTCAGAAATACAAAAATTTTAAATGACTTCATTTTATAAAAATAAATTTAATAGTACAATTAACATTGAATGATATACGAGAAACGTAAAATTTATCTACTAAATAATCCATTTTGATAGTAGAACTATATTTCCGTACTAGATTAATCACAGTATGTTCACATTCAATTATGCGTACGTTCATGGAAAATTCTTTACTATAAAACATTTAGATTCCAAGCTAATAACTCATAAAACCTTCTATTGCAACTTTTATATACAAAATTAAACAAAAATTTTCGATATTAGTTAAAAACCAAATTATAAAAAAGATTCAAAAACAATCAATTAGAAATCAGAGTCCAAAGATACACGATTTTATCAAACACATTGATAAATTATTTGTGTGCGTAATATCCGCCGAAAACCACTTGAACAATCAATACTACTTATAATTGTTCATTGCATATGATAAGATTAATCACTATCTTAAGCCTGAAGATCCTATGGGTACGATTAAAAATAATGAAAAAAAAAAACAATATTAGCGACATATGTTTCTACGAGTAGCATCTGCACAAGCAATAATATTTGAACAAATTACAATTGAATACTCTGAAATGTATAAAGAGAATTTTAAAATGGAGGAAAGTAGTCAGTGTTTTGTTCAGTGTTTTCGTCCATATTATGCAAATAAAACTGGTTTTGCATCACTAAAACTATCATACGAATAAGAGAAAGTGAACAATAGCAAAAATTGAGCAACGTCCAATCTTCAGGTTATATGTAAAGGTTGTTTATGTTTCAATGAAACCAATGTATTATTTTATATCAAAAATTTATTTTTTTGATGAGAGGCCAACAGCAAATCACAACATCAGTGGGTAAACAAACATTTGAAAGATTTTATTCCTTATATAAGGATACAAATATACACATATTACATATAATTTTTTGAAATATTCATTTTCTGTATATAAACTTAACTATCTTTACAAGTGTACTAATTCAACATAGTAAACAAGAAAAAGAGTCGAAAAAATAGCCATGAAAATGAAAACAGTTACAAGATAAAATAAAAAATAAAGATTGTATAGAAAAATATATTGTATTTGTTAACAGAATATAGAAGATTCGTTTCATATAAAATCGATTTATATAAAATTTGAAATAAAGAAAACAAAATAAAAATCCTTTGAGGATCGTCATTACAATTTATATGGAAAATAAGTGCAAATATTTGTAATATAACACGCACACAATATGTGATATAGCAATTTCGGTTGCATGTAAGTGCAATATGCCATTTTTATAAAGGAATTATTGAAATTATTCATGAGTCTTCATATAGAATAGAGATAAAAACAGACTCGATTCAAAACATACATTTAAGATCAACTTAATATGGAATACACAAATATTTGATCCCCGTTTCCTGTTACGAAATAAACCAATCTATATACAAAAAATATTAAACGTAACACAATTAACCAATAGACAAGATAAATTCACAGCGCAAATGCAATTTCGAAATTATAAAAAGTGTTTTTGATTAAATGCTTACTGACCGACCACAAATCTTTCTTTTACCATTTGATAAACGACATTACCTAATGTTTTAACTTTAGTTTTTTTTTATTGTCAGTTTACTAAATATACAGGGGAAATATCATAAAAAATTTCTTTGTGTTTTTTATATAAAAAAATAATAAAGTCAAATAAAATTTAATTTTTTTGGCCAATCAAATTTCAAAAGAGTCAATCACATTTGAATATGGTATAATTTGATGATTGTTTTTAAAATGAACATTTCAATATTTGAATAAGAAAAATAAGACATCAATCAAACTTACACCATTTTCAAAAATGAAATGTCATATAAAAAGAGACAGTCCATTAATATTTAATCTCTCATTTTACAAATCAACCTAATGCATCACACTATGAGTATCCCGACAGGTAATCCAAAAAAATAATTAAGTAGCCGAATCCTTTCTTTCATCTCATTCTCAAATATCACTATTCGAAAGCAATGGAATTATAGCGAAAAGCAACACACTGTCCCACCCTTCGATCCACAATCTTAGTCTTTAATTTACATTATATAAAAAAAATACCATTTCATCACTCGACGGTGACAGATTTGGCAAGGTTCCTGGGACAATCGACGTTGCATCCACGAAGTACGGCCAGATGATAAGATAACAGCTGCATGGGTATGACGGTTAGTATTCCTTGTAAACAGTCTACCGTGCGCGGAATTTCCAGGGTTTTGCAGGACATTTCGCTCGTTTCCTTGTCGCCCTTCTCACAAATTACGATGGGCCGTCCTTGGCGGGCGACTACTTGTTGCAATGCGTTCATACATTTGGAATATACGGGATCGCGCATGATGATCATCATCACGGGCATGGAATCGTCGACGAGAGCCAACGGACCGTGCTTAAGTTCTCCGGCCATGATGCCTTCGCTGTGCATGTACGTCAACTCCTTGACTTTCAGCGCGCCTTCGAGGCAAGTGGCAAAGTTGTATCCGCGACCCATAATAAGCAAAGATTTCTGCTGGTACAAATCTTCAGCTAATGTTTTGACTTCGTCGTCTAAAGCGAGCACCTCTTTGATTTGATCGGCCAAATTCTGAAGACCTTTGATGATGTCGTATCGACGCTCTTGCAAGGAAATGCGATCTTCGCTCAAGACAAGAGCGAACATTACCAACGATATGAATTGGGAAGTATACGCTTTCGTGGAAGCAACGCCGATTTCGGGTCCGGCATTTATGTGGATACCGCAGTGTGATTCTCTGCAAATGGAACTGCCTACTGTGTTGGTGACGCCTACGATGAGAGCGCCCTGTTGTTTACAATAGCGCAAAGCCATCAAAGTATCGGCGGTTTCTCCCGATTGAGAAATAAAGAAGCACACGTCATCTCTGAAAACTGGTGTGTTTCTATCGAGGAAATCTGATGCCAATTCTACCATCACCGGCAATTCTGTGAGTTCTTCTAACAATTGCCTCGTGGCTACGGCACTGTGGTAACTAGTACCGCATCCGATCAACATGAGCCGGCGACAACGTTTGATTTCAGGAATGTAATCTTTGATGCCTCCCAACGTTACGGTGCGGTTCAAGAAATTGAGACGTCCTCTCATGGTGTTGACAACGGATTCGGGCTGCTCGAAAATTTCCTTTTGCATGAAGTATTTGTAGTTTCCTTTCATGATTTGCTGAATCTCCATTTTCAGCGTTGTGATTTCGCGGGCGTGAGGATCGTTAGAACTGCACGACAAACGATGAATGCTCAGCGTACCGTTCTTAACGGCGGCGACGTCGTCGTCTTCAAAGTACAACACCTTGTTGGTGTGTTCGATGACTGCGGAAGCGTCGGAAGCAAAAAAGTACTCAATCTCTTTATCTTCTTCGGGCTGGAATTCCGAATGGCTTTCGGACCGAGGCAACGAAGGCAACACAGTGCGAGCGGCCTTGTTATTATTGTACATAATAGGAATGTGATCGACAGAAAGATGATTTTTGGTTTTGATCCCGACTAATAATGGTGATCCGCGACGAGCGGCGACGCATTCTCCCGGAAAGTGACGAGATTTGAAACACAAAGCGAAAGCTCCCTCCAACTGTTGAATGGCTTGCTCTACCAATTCTTGGAAAGAATAGGTCGGATGTTGAGTATACAAATGATGCACGAGCTTAACGATGATTTCGGTGTCGGTCTGCGATTCGAACTCGTATCCTTTCTTTTCCAAGAACATCTTAAGTTCTTTATAATTGGTGATGATTCCGTTGTGGATAACGACGAACGAGTGGCTGATATCGGAGCGTTGAGGATGAGAATTTTCAGCGTTGGGTTCTCCGTGGGTGGCCCAACGGGTGTGAGCGATGCCGCAGTGGTTGGTGACTATTTCGTCCATCTTCAACGAATCGCTCTGCACCTGGATCTCGTCCTCGAGAGCCTTAACTTTCCCGCTCTTTTTGACGATGTTCATGTCCTTCCCGTCGGGGGAATCGATGGCTACACCGGCGGAGTCATACCCCCTGTACTCGAGCCGTTTGAGGCCGTTGACCAAGAAGGAGAGGATCTCCTTGCGAGCCTTCGGCGTCAGGTGGTTGATGTACGCGAATATTCCGCACATTTTGGCGGTGGGATTGTACAGTGCGTGCTTCGCCCTCAGCGTCCGCGGGCTGACTGCGGCGCCGTCACGCCGACATTACGATAAAGCACAGCAAAACTGGTTTACTTTCACTTCCCGGTGGGCACACGTCACCATGTTCTGTTATCTCAGCCCCCAGCAGCCGCCCACGCTTCGTCCCGGAGCCTGCGCCCCCGAAAACTGTCAGATCCTTCAGAGAGATTCTTGGGCTGGTGACACGCGGCACCGCTCCCCTCTGTCACATTTGACAGATGCCAGGGTTGCCTTCGCGCGGTTAAAAAATTATTTCTGTACATTGCATATTGTATCTTATACAGTGTTTTTATAAGAGTTATATTTGTGCAAATGGAATTAGGTGATCTGGCATTTTCATATACTGAATGGCTTTATTTAAAGATTGTATGAGTATTATTGCTGTCTCTTTTTTTTATACGATATTTTTGTTGTTAGAAAAAGATAGATATTTATACGTGTACGTGTTTGAATGAAACGCTTTTATTAGGTGCTGAAAATTGCGCCAATTTTTAAAATGTGCAAAATGGGAACGGTATAATTTTTGCGCAATAATGATTTCGTTATTTTTTTTAACTTTTTCGATAAAATTTTAGAGTATGTTCGAATTATTTTAAAATAGTACAGGTTTTTATCTCCTTTGTTCAATTTGCAATCGAACTTACTCAATCGAGAACTATGAACTTTCGTTGCACAATCAAATTAATTGTACAATAAAATTGCTATCAGAGAAACATTCACCACAGTTTTCATAAATTTCGAACCGAACTAATATTAAAAACTACATTTTTTCTAATGTCGGAAGCGGAAATATTGAGCTTTAAAAAAATCAATGTCTTTATTAACAAGGAATAGTTTTTTTTTCATATTATAATTTACAATAGTGCCAACACAATTCTCCAAATGAATAATTCAACAATCCCATATCCTTGTAAAGCAAATTAATTCCTACATATGATTTAAGACTAAAATTGTAAAATGATGCAACGACAAAGTATCAACAAAACACTCGACAATTTATACGATACGATTCAAAGAACCGCCATAACCAATTATAACCCGCTCGTACCGATTTCGATCACGAACTCCAGAAATTATCGTCGAAACGTGTTATCGTTATCGCCGATTGAAATTATCCATCACGTTTTAATTCTATGAACGAACATTCAGCTAGCGCAGATTTTTAAAAAGCGCGCGCGCGTTCGAAACTCCCGCCGAAATTTCACTTTTGCGCATTCCCGAATCTCGAATTCGCGCCTCGGATTAACGAGCCGTTCACCCGAGACTTCGGTAATTCATTGCCACTCGGAACTCGCTCGTTAATGCACGTAATTATGCATGTTTTTGTACCGTGACGCACACGATCGGCTTTCGGTCGTGAAACCGGCTGTTGTGGCTAAGGATTCTTTGTCGGGCCGACCCGGGTATTTTTTCCCGGGAAATCGAAATTGATTTTTTTATTTTTATATTCGTTACACAAATTTTAGATTCCTGGGCAAATGCCTAGTTTCCCTGGAACTAGATCCGGCGTTGAACCTAGTTATAGACATACGAAAATCGGTTATCAGATATTGGCACATGTTTAATTATATAAAAAGTCGCGTTTACCAATCGAAATTTATAAAACGAAGTATTATGTACGTATTCTCTATTTATAATAGATAAAAATATTTTTTTAAATTTTCGATTAATTGTTTATAAACTTTTAATTAACGCCATTGTCGGATTAGAATTTTAAATCTTCATTGTGTCAAAAGACATGTGCTTGTCATACTTATTATACATATTTTATATGAAAAAGAATGGGGTTGAGTAACTGAAAAGTCGAATAAAGCTTTTCGTTTAACTTACAAAATGGATCTCATAAAATTCATTCTATGAACTTGATTGAAATATATTTTTTCAATACAACCTTTGACGCAAATGATTATATTTATAAACTTTATTCATTTTTCGACAAATTGTCTAACGAATCCATCCAAATACATTCATTTCGCCCGATTTGTCGTAAAATTGCACAATGCATTATATTTTCCATATTTTTTCTATGATAAAAAAATCGGTCTCGAGACTCGGGAATTCGAAAATTTGTGTTTCGAGTCTCGAGTATTTGTAAAACTCGCAACTTCAGAATCCCTAGTCGTGGCCAATCGTTTAATTATTTTTCGATTTTTCATGTTTATTTTTAAGTGTGACGCTAATTATGCATTTGTATCAATATTGGTAATTAGTTGCTGTGTTTAAACACAGCAACTAATTACCAATATTGATACATTGCATATTTAAATATGCCATTATAATTACATAATAATTTTGTCTTAATTGAATCCATGTGTTGAAATAGATTTAGTATTATTTGGTAATGTTACATAATTACTAATATAAGTATTTCATGATACAAAGGTCATTTCGACTATATAAATAGTATTATGATAACTCGTTTCAAATACTATATGTTTTCAGGGCAAAATACAAATACATATGTCCAATATGAATATAATGACATCATGAAACATTTAAATGCTCGATTTTGATAAAATTAAGACCTCATAACAGCTAATACCTCATACCCTTCTCCTCTTCAGCCCTCGTTCAAAAATTTTCAATTCAATCATGAAAAATAATCTTTACAATATAAATTTTCAAATATTAACCTGAAAATAATAAAACAAGAACAAGGTTTAAATGAAAAATCAAAAAAATCATGAGTAGCTTCTTTATTGATAATAATAATAGCTTAGAAGGGTACGATTTTGTAGTCCCTTCTTCAAATACATTGTTTCATATACGACTAATGAGTAAATACGCATTAAACATTCAATAGGTATACAATGATCATATATCTTGGGTGGGGCGGCTTAGGTTAGGTCGTTAAGTTAGGTTAAGATAGGTTAAGTTTGAGGTTAAGTTGGGTGGGGGAGGTGATATCGATTGTCGACGGACCGTCGATGCAATCAAGGGGTGAAATCTACACATCAAATAAGATTATGATCGAATTTAAAATACATGTCCGATCGGAAAGTTGAATTTCCCGATCGGATTGTTTCCATTAAAGCTCCATGGGTTATTTTTCATATGCAATATATATATATATATTAGAAGAAAACCTAATGATAGGTTTAAACAAAGTATTTTTTCAAATGTGAGTCATCTCACGCTACTAGAGAACAATATGAAAATGATTTTTATTCGAAAAATTAAATAAAAATAATTCAAAATTACGAATGTATTATATTTACTAAACATTCAACTTTCTAATGATTTTTACAACTATATGAATAATAAATGTTGACGAGCTTCAACGATGAGAATAATAAATCTTTTTTTTTATTCAATTTGATGAAGAAAGCTTTTCAAAGAGCATGATCCTTTTTTAAACATTGGCCGAGCACCAAGCGCGAGGTGATAAGCAAATCCTGCGACCATTTACTTTTCTTCCGATCCAAATCAATACAATACAAATGATATATTATATAATAATAATAATAATAATAAATCGAATGAAACATATTTCGACTTTTCTCCACAATGAGAATGCACTTAAAATCAACAACGACTTAATCATATAACAATGGTAACACAAACTTCTGTTTTACATATTATTAAAAGTACACTTATGAAAATTATATATGAATAATAAATACGTATACGAAATGCTTAAATATCGTAAAAAAATTAACTGTAATCATTCCGCTGCTTTGTTTTTTAGCTGATGTGGCGATGACTTTCCAAACGTTTTACAAATTTTATAATTATCGTTTATGCAAAATGTAAAATTTTTAAAATTGTTTTATTTATTCTTCTTAATTCCATTTTTATAAAATCTTTGTGATATATTTTTAAAAAATATCAATATAGAAAATTTCCTCGTTATGCAGTTGTGATCGAACCTGCTGAAAAAACATTGCTGATTTGTACTCAAAAACTTTTTTTTTCAATTATCCTTTTACCAGTATTTAACAATAACATTTTTTTTTTTTGAGGCATCGACGAAATTGCACGTGCATTTTTATTGATTTTTATATCCATGTCACTTACAGCATATTGAATGCAACATTTTCAAAAATAATCATAAAAGATCTTCCAATACGAACAGCAGAAATTCAAAATTATAGAACTTCATTATATTGATCAAAAGAATTAAAATTTTATCAAATAATTTTCTTTGATCCTAGATTTTTGATCTTGCAATGATTATGAATAATATCGATGGATATAAAAGTTTGCAAATCTATTGCCCTTATTGGAAAATCCGTTATAATCCATCGACCTGTGAATCGTATGTGTACAACATGTGACTGAAAATATACTATACTATAATTGTGATTTATGCGATAATTGTCATGGCTCATGGTACATCTCTGATTTTGTGAATCACAAATACGAATTCGTTCAATTACGGAAACTTTGGTCCCTTGAGCAAAGAAGATCTTGATTAGTTTATACGAAGTTCTATTGCAGTGTCTCGTTTAGATTACCAGAACCTTTGTCTTGAGGGGAAACTGCTCAGCATTGAAAACGCACAAAATTAGAGACCTCCATTTGTATTATGTATTCGATGAACAGTGTACGTGTGGGTGTGTGTCAAATGTATGCGGATGTGCAACCGATCAGCTTACGTCTAACTGCGCTTACTAACGAAACGAATAATCCAAGAACGAATTGAAAACGACCGTGAAAGAAAGGAAACAATGAAATATCAACTCTCGAATCCGTCATCGTCAATTTTTTTTCCTATAAAACTTTCAAGAATATTAACCAACAATTCCTAGAAGGCGTCGACGCTGGGAGCTCCACGTTCGTCTCCGGCCTGTTGATGCCGTGTCAAGTGACCACCACGCTGACAATGGATTCATATACTCTATCTAAATGTGGTAAGGTGGGCATCCTCGGAGAAAATGTCGAGGCTACCTTCGGGTAGTCTCCGTTCAGCTCCTCGAGCGAGGATCTGAACCCCAGCAGGAGCACGAGGCAGAACTGGACGAGCTGACCCACCGGAGCCTCCGTTCTTTTCCTGCGGAACTCTTTGCGGTGGAAAAACGGGCCGCAGGAGCAGACAGAGTCGCAGCTGGACAGCTGACTCCACTGGCAGTTTTCGAGGAGCGCGAAGTTTTCGAGGGTTCGTGTCTGGCTGTCGGTGGAAAGTGGTCTCGGTGATGGCGATGGTGATGATGATACATGCGATGGAGACGTCGAAAACAGATTTGGATGATGATGATGATGGTGATGGTGTTGTGGGTTGTCGACGTCTATGGCTGTGATGTTGGTGGACTCCATGGGGATAGTAGTAGTACTGAGTAGGGCTGAGGATCTTAAATAAGGAGCGGCCAGGAGCCACGACTCGGGAACAGTGCCCCCTAGTTATTTCTTCTTTTGTGCCTTCTCTGCGGCCTTTGTCACCTTTCCCGTTGACACTTCTTTGAATGTCACGCTCTGGAAAACGATTTGAATGCGAATTAGAGTTTTTAGCATTTGGATGTACAGAAAATTTTATGATTTTATAATAAAAAAAACCTTGATGACTCCCACAGCGACTGTCTGACGCATATCGCGTACAGCAAACCGTCCCAATGGTGGAAACTCCTGGAATGATTCGACGCACAACGGTTTGGTGGGCACTAAACATACGATCGCAGCATCTCCCGATTTAATCGCCTTCGGATTCTCTTCAGTAGTCTTACCTGAATTTCAAATATTTACATAAACAAATACAAATATTGAAGGTTAAACTGATATAGCAATTTCGTACCTGTACGACGGTCACATTTTTCTTTTATTTCAGCGAATTTGCAAGCAATATGAGCAGTGTGACAATCCAACACTGGAGTGTATCCATTCGAAATTTGACCAGGATGATTCAAAACAATGACCTGTAATAGACGATCATATTTTGTAAAAGATTTGAAATGTTTTATATTCGTTTCAACTCCTGTATTTATACTTGAGCAGTGAAGTCAGCGGCACCTTTTGGAGGACAATTTTTGGAATCGCCAGCTACGAAGCCACGTCTCAACTCTTTGACTGACACGTTCTAAAAATATATGATATATTTTTCGTAACGGCGTCTATGAAGATACGGATTATTTCAGTATATATATACATATACTATGCATACCTTGACGTTGAAACCGACATTGTCTCCAGGCACGGCTTCTTGCAGAGCTTCGTGGTGCATTTCGACAGACTTGACTTCAGTGGTGAGAGCAGCTGGTGCAAACACCACCAACATTCCTGAAATTGATTTAAATTAATAATATTTTTAATATTGTTTAATGTTCAATTTGATTAATTACCCGGTTTGAGGACTCCAGTTTCAACTCGTCCTACTGGTACAGTTCCAATGCCTCCAATTTTGTACACATCTTGTAATGGAAGACGCAAGGGTTTCTCGGTGGGACGAGACGGTGGCAAAATTGCATCCAATGCCTATAAATAATATGAATTTGTTTTTAAAATAATCTGATTTTGTTATTGCAATCCCTTTTCTTTACCTCGATGAGGCATTTTCCTTCAACTTTGCCCTCTTTGCGCTCGATGGTCCATCCTTTGAACCATGGCATCTTGTCGGATGGTTCCAACATGTTGTCTCCGTGCCATCCAGAGATTGGTACGAAAGCGACCGAGGCGGGGTTGTAGCCTAAAAAATCGATTTCGAATCAAACCGAAACAAATTATATAAACACATTTTGCAAATGTTAAAGTCATACCGATCTTCTTGATGTACGACGACACCTCCTTCTTGATTTCCTCGTATCTGGCCTCGTGGTAAGGAGGTTCAGTAGAATCCATTTTGTTGACACCCACGACCAGTTGCTTCACTCCGAGAGTGAAAGCCAACAAAGCGTGTTCCCTAGTCTGACCATTTTTGCTGATGCCTGCCTCGAATTCGCCTGTACCGGCTGCGACGATCAATACTGCACAATCAGCCTACAAAAGCAATTTCCGATCATATTAGCAGTTTTAAAATACGTTTATAACATAAAAAATTAAATTAATTACTTGAGAAGTTCCTGTAATCATGTTTTTGATGAAATCTCTATGCCCAGGAGCATCAATGATGGTGACATAATATTTAGCTGTCTCGAACTTCCACAAAGCGATATCGATAGTGATACCTCTTTCGCGTTCAGCCTTCAACTTATCCAAGACCTAGAACAAAATTGAAAATAAATCCATACCAATTACAACAATAAATCATTTCGAATTGAACCGAAATATACCCAAGCGTATTTGAAGGATCCTTTGCCCATTTCCTGAGCCTCCTTCTCGAACTTCTCGATGGTCCTTTTGTCTATTCCACCACATTTGTAGATCAGATGTCCAGTGGTGGTGGACTTACCAGAATCTACGTGCCCTATCACCACAATATTAATATGAGTCTTCTCTTTACCCATCTCGGCTGCCTCGCTATCTGAACCTGCACAAGCCTAATTCAGCCACTCCAAATAGCAGTTTTCTATTAACAAAAAATAAATAAAATTCATATTGTACTAAAATTATTGATATAGTCAAAATAGTAAAGTATTTAAATTATTTTTAAAGTGGTGTCTCCCCGTTGCAGTTATACCGTTTTTTCAAATATGTACATTTGAAATAAAATAAAAAAATTGAATTTAAACGCATTTGAAAAAAAAAATGTTATATGAGGGGACGCCGCAGACGTTATAGGGGGGATAACTGTCTTTAGTTCTTTTAGAATTATTTCTGGTATAGGAAAAATTCCTGAAAATTTTTGGCTTATAAAATCAGAATCATAATGGATGTTATATCCCCTATATATAATAGTGGATTTGTCTATCTGTCTGTCACGATGACTCTCGCGAATTTTTTTTTCTTCAAATGAACGACCCGAACCGCGACTTTTAAATGATGATGATGATAATGACGGTGATGGTGATGATGATGGTGATGATGATGGTTATGATGATGATGGTTATGATGATGATGATGATGATGATGATAATGATGATGATGATGATGATGATGATGATGATGATGATGATGATGATGAT
>JAOXNN020000027.1:2495346-2516447 GCA_028571205.2 Hydropsyche betteni | reverse complement strand
ATCATTTCATTTTTAGACAATATAACATTTTCTTTTTCTTTCAGATTTTCGGTAGCGTTATTCAAGAGGTCTTTTATTTCCTTGGAAATTTTTTCTTCACTCTTCAATTGATCTTCAAGCATTTTGATTTGAGTTCTAAGTGAGACCATCGTTGCTTGTTGAGTATCAATAGTTGATTCCATCTACGAAAATAAAACCATATTAGATCCATTTACGCATTTCTATATAAAAAAATTATAAATAGACAAACCTGAATAATTTTTTTCTTGTCTTCTTCCATTTTATTTGTAAGATCTTTCATTGATCTTTCATAATCTTCCATTTCCAAGCTGAGTACACTTTTCTTTTTGACTTCTTTTTTGGCCTTTTCCAGAGCTTCCTTTGTGACTTGATGCTGACTAACTTCCAATGCTAATTGTGCTTCTTTCAATGTCAGAGTATCTAAAATTATACAAAAATTAAAACATCACTATATTTAACAAAATTGTTCAGTTATGAAAAAAATTAAACACCTTTGATCTTTGTGACTTCAGCATCTTTCACTTTGAGGTCGCCGGAGTTTGTCTTTAATGATGATATTTGACTCTGAAGTTCTTTAATTACCATATCGAGAGAAGCTTTTTCCATTTTCGAAAACTCCAAATCTTTTTTGAATTGAGATATAGTTGCATTAGCAGTTGCTACGTCATTCTCTAGCTTTTCCATATCACTCTTTGTTTTAGTGTATACTTTTTCGTTACTAGCATTTTCTAGTTTGTTTTTTTCTAATTCATCAGTTATTTTATCGTATTCTGATTGTATGCTTTGAACGTTTTTCGCAGCAGTTCCTAATTTTTGTAATTTCTCTTCTAAATCTGTTTTTTCTTGCTCCAATTTAGCATGATTTTCTTCCAATGACTTATTTTGAAGAGTGAGTTCACCTATGCGTTTTCTCAATTTAATCGCCAACACTCTTAATTTTGAATATCTACAAAATGAAAATATTGTATATTAAATGACTCATAACAAAAAATTATCAATAATGTAGATATTATTACCTTTCTTCGAACGATTCATCGACGTCTTTCATCCGAGATGATTCTTCTACTCTCGATAAAGTAGAAACAGACAAATTATCGCTACGACCGTCTATAAAAAAATTAATTCAGTGAAAAAATTTATTTATTTCAGTATCAAAATTGCATTTAAAATATACATACCGAAAGAATGATTTCCTTGATTTTGTTTCAGCTTTTCGATATCTTCTTGTAGAGAAATGATTATATGATCCCTTTCATTTAAAAGTGCTTGCCAATGAGTAGATAAATTATCCTTTTCTGTTGTCCAATTTTGCTTGTCGCTTTCATCATCGTCAGCCTTATTCTGCATTTTTTTGATTTCGTCATCTTTGTGCTCGCTCACGTTTTTAGCTTTCTTAATCTCATCTTCGAGGAGTTGAACTTTACGATTCAACTCTGATATTTCCATGTACTGTTTCGATATGGTTTCGCCTCTTTCTTTCAAAACCTGATTTATTTCTTTCATTTCTTTCAGAAGTTCAGCGTTTTCACTTTTGTAGTTTGTCATTTTACTTTTGATGCTTTCGTGATCTTGCAACACTGTTTCAAGTTCGGACAGTTTTTGGCGAGATTCTTTCACTTCTGCTAATAATGAAGTGTTTTCATTTTTGAAACTGACAATTTTCGTTTGCAATTTAGATATATCGGTATGAAGCATATCGTTCTGTTCCATGATTCTTCGCATTTCTGGAGTTTTTTGTTCATCAAGTCCATTATCTAATTGGCTTTTGAGCATCTCATTCGATTCCAGGAGTAATTTATTTTCTTCTTCGACTGAAACCAAAGCTGAACGGAGCGATATAAGCTCATCGTTCATTTTCGTAACTAATGCTTGTTCAGATTGGAATTTACTTTCCCGCAATGTTTTCAGTTCTTCGGTAAAGGTTATTTTTTGTTTTTCTAAATTGTCAATACAAACTTTCAACTTCTTCATTTCAGCTTTGAAGAATGATATATTATTAGTTAATTCTTGATGAGCATTTTGTAATTCTGATTTTTCAGCCTCCAATTTCTGGATTGTTTCTCTGGCAACTTTCTTTTCATTGACCAAAATGTTTTTCTCACTTTCTAGAGATTTCAAATTATTCAAGAAGGTTTCGTTTTCAGATTTGAGCAATTTCATATTTTCAACGTAAATATGGTGTTCTTTTTGTAATTTTTTATATTTTTCTGAAACAGAGTATAATTTCGAATTGGCTTCATCGCACTCATCAACAGACTTTTGGAATTCTTCTTCATTCTGAACATTGTTATCTTCAGTCTCAATATGAGAAGCAAGCTTAGCTTTCAGTTCATTGTTTTCAGATTCCAATTTAAGTAACTGTTCACTCAAAAGTTTGGACGCATTCATAATATCCTGTTGCCATTTTGGAACGCTTTCTGAATAATCGCTAACTGTTTTCAAAAGGACTAACTTGGAACTTTTTAATTGAGTTATACTCGAATTACATTTTGCTAATTTTTCTTTACAATATTTCAGCCTTGCATTCAATTTTTCTTTTTTAGCCTTTTCAGTTTCATACAAGCTTTCTGATTCAGAAAGCTTATTTTCAGTCTTGGTTAATTTTTCTTCTAAGTCAGATATACGTGCGTTCTTATTTTCAGTTTCAGATTTCAACAACAAATAGTCATTTTTGATGTCTGAATTTTCTTTTGTGAGTTTTTCCATTTCAAGTTTATACGACTCAATTGCTGAAGTTGTATCAACAATACCATCTTTGTTTTCACAAGTGCTTTCTGTAAAAAAAATATATATATAAACAAAAAAATATACATGATTCATAACAATCAATATTTAATTTAAAGAAAATCAAATACTGATATACCTAGATTACGATTTTTTTCTAACAGCAAAAGTTGTTTTTGTTGTTCGAGGCCAATATTATTTAATTTTTCAACTTGCTTTTCAAGTTCATCTAATTGTTTTATAAGACTTTCATTATCGTCTTGAAGTCGATTATTTTGCCTCTTCAATGATGTGTTTTCGGTATCAATAGTAGAAAACTGATTTCTAACATCGTTTAATTGTTTTATAATTTCAGATTGATGACGATCATTGTCTGACTTCAGTTTGTCTATCTCACGTTTTTTTTGTTCACTCAGAGATTTGAATTTTGAAAGCTGAGTTTTTAAAGAGTCAATTTCTATAGTACAATTAAGCTTTTGCTCAGTAAGTGTGTCGATAAACTCTTGCATCATCCGAAGACTCTCCTTGTCAGCAGATTTTTGGGTTTCTAACTTTTGACATTTTTCTCTCAACATCTCACATTCTATAGTAATATCTAAAATTATATAATTTTTTTTTTGTGATTATGATTATAAACAATAAAACAGTGAAATGTGAACGTATTTTATATGGTAAATATAAAACTAGTAAATTTAATTTTAAATGTTTATTTCCAAAAATAAACTTAATTGATATATATGAATATATGAATAAAATATAAATTGAGCAATTACGAAAACTTTAATATTTACCTGATTTGGCTTGTTTGGCTTTTTGGGCTAAAACTAGCAGTGCTTTGCACTTTTTTATTAACTCTTCTTTCGATAAGTTGTCAAATATATTCTTCCTTGATTCCATTTGCTGAAACAAAACACTTTATTGATAAATTTATATTCGAAAATTCAAAAACTTTAAAAATATCTTTCAAAATCGGTTTTTTTTACAAGCAAAAAAGGAAACGAGATCTAATCATTTTAATCGCTTCAGCTAATTATAACAAACAAAATATTGCGGTGAATTGCAGTATATTAATCGAGCACAATCTAAAATTAAATATAAAAAAGGCGATCAGGGCAAAAACTAAGAGGTACCGATATGAATTCACATAGAAAAAAATAAGATCGACGTGTGCCAAAAAGAGGTCTTGGAGAAAAAACGGTCGTATTTATTTAACAGGTGACGTGATGAGGAAAGTAACTCACCGACGAAGAACCTGCCTCCGAGGGCAAAGCCTCCATCCTGAAACGTTTGTGTATGATCTAGGGTGGAAAGTGTGCCACTCGATACTTTATTTGGCTTGACGCTTGACAGATCAGCAAGGTCCTCGCCGCCGTCATACGTCACTTATCGCCCTACCGTACACGCTTACCACTCTTGCAATTACCAAAATATCAATATGACATTTTTAAATCGGTGACCAGATGTAAGTGCATATGACGCAAACTCATACGAAGCAAACTCATACAACGCAAGCACACTCGACGCAAATTCATACGACGCAAGAACTCACGACGCAAACACACACAACGCAAGCTCATACGACGCAAACTCATACAACGCAAACTCATATGACGCAAACTCATACGACGCAAACTCGTATGACGCAAACTCATATGACGCAAACTCATACGATGCAAACTCGTACGACGCAAACTCTTACAACGCAAGCACAAACGACGCAAGCACGCACGACACAAGCACACACGACGCAAACTCATACAACGCAAACTCATATGACGCAAACTCATACGACGCAAACTCATACAACGCAAGCACACACGACGCAAATTCATACGAAGCAAGCACTCACGACACAAACACACACCACGCAAGCTCATACTACGCAAACTCATACGACGCAAACTCATAAAACGCAAACTCATACGATGCAAACTCATACGACGCAAACTCTTACAACGCAAGCACACCCGACGCAAGCACGCACGACACAAGCACACACGACGCAAACGTACACGTTTCTGAAGGTGACCGCATCTAAATGTACGTGATTCAAGAGTTTTCGAAATTTTAAAATTAAAGTGGAAACCGTTCAATATAAAATTGAAAGGAATGAAATATGTTTTTTGTTTTATAAGAATTTCATATTATACTTTGTAGTATACGTACCAGGGGCGGCTCGTCCTAAAGGGCTGCGGGGCTGCAGCCCTCCATGTATAAAGTATGTATGTTGTTTTTTTTTTTAATTCCTACATTCGTTTTGTACAGATGTATAAATACCAGTGATGTACAAGATACCCCATACAAAGTATATTCAATAATAATTGTTAGCGAACACTTTTAATACTGTGTACGTACACTATAACGCCCAACATGAATTTCTTAAAAAAATAAAAATTTTACAGCTTTCGGTTTTGTGTTCGATTTGAAAATTTTTCATAAATTCTGCACTAACGCCGCGTCGCGTTCCCCAGTGACATTTGAACAAACATCCGACAACCTCATTATCGTACCATCGTGTGTTCTACTGTCGATATGTTCTAATTTCGTTTTAGAAACCAAAAACACAACATTACACCTCACCAAAAAATGAACGAACCAACCATACACCGAAACCATCGACGATCCTCGTTAATTTGATAACCAACCATTCATTCGTGTATTTCTTGGTTATCAATCGCGCCGAACGTTTGGCAATCGTGTCGAATGTTGTCAGGGGGCGGCAGGGGCAGGGGCAGGAGGAGCAGGCGCGGGGGCGGAGCCGACCGGCTGCCGTACCTTCGAGAATTGCTCGATGAGCTCAAAAACACCACCTCTCATGGTAAACTATTCCGCAATCCGTCGATCGCTTTCGATTTGAGCCACGTTCCACCCTTTTGCACGATTTCGTGATCGAAAGAACCTGTGGGTATTTTATGCTAATGCAATTCACCCTTTGACCTTTGTTTATGTTTCCTTACAACCCTCGTTCTGATGTGTCATTGGCAGTGATTTAGTGTCGGAACGCTCAATTTCTTTCCCCCCCCCCCTCTTCCCCTCAATTGTTTTCAAGATATTTTTAAACATCAAATCAAATGAGGGTAATTTTTATAGTATTTTCATATACAGTTAACCCCCCATATAACGTCAAGATATATTTCACGTTATAGGCGATTGAAGTTTTTCAATTTTAATTTTTTTTTTGGAAATTTTTACGTATTTGTTTCAAATGCACTTGAAAAAATTTAAAAAATTTGAATAAATTTGAACGTTATAGGGGGATTTACTGTATTTGCTAGTCCCGTGAGTAACTTCATATTCGTGATGGTCGTTTTCAATGCTTAATTGTGTCGTTTGCGTCTACTTGTTTTGTATTATGATTTCGAGTGCACAAAATATAAACAATCATTTTTCCGGTGTGAATTTTTTTTTCTCATATGTAAAAAAATGCCAGAACGTTGCTCCAGCCCAGAAAGAAATGCCGGGATATTGTTCCGGCTCCACTACACCACTGGTCGTTAGACATTTATGCAATTGCGTAGCTCAACTTTAACCGTTTTCGTTTGATGTCTTTGGAGATAATTGTTTTGTATTTCTTTTCAGATGCTAAATGTCAAGTGTTAGCGAATCTGTCGAATTTCGCCTACGATCCTTGGAATTACGAGTATCTGAGGCAAACTGGTGCCGTACGTGTGTTTATTGATCATTTGCAAATCAATGATCTTACTTTAACTCATTTTGCGTGTAGTGCGATTTGTAATCTTTGTCTAGGTGAGAATCTATCATTCGTTTCATATTCCTTCATTCATTTTTAGGGGCATCTTTGCCATTACTCTGCACCATGTCAATATGGCGACACCTATAAAATATTTTCAATCTGAATACCTAATTGAATGAGATACGTTCAGCTTAACCCATCCAAGCGTTCAGTAATTAATACGTTTAGACTTTTGACTGAATTCATTTAGTTTTACTGACTGTGAGAAATGCAGCCTTTGCCCAAATGACTCCTATGCTCAGTTTTTCTAAAAGGAAACACGTCTAGATGTTGCTCATATAATTTGGTGTGGGTTTATGTAAAAGATTACTCCATTTATACATTTAATAATGATTATTTTACATTTTCAGATCCTTTGAATGCTAAATATATTATCGAGCATAAGGGCGTTGAATTATTGACTAATTTACTATTAGCAGAACATGAAGAAATTCAATTGAATGCCATCACCAGTCTCATGTTCCTTTCTGAATGTGACGAAACTATTCCAAAAAATCCTATAGTTTTGCAACATATAAAAGACTTTCAAAAATCAACTAATACGAGATTCTCAAACCTCGCATCCGTATTTCTTGAAGATCTTTGTGAAAGTGACTCTCAAATTTCTAAAAATTAATAGCGGGGTATAAAACAGAGTTGTCGTTCACTCGATTAATATGTATGTGTGATATTTCGGATTCGATATAGCAAAAATGCTGTCCAATCGCTTCCCTTATATAATAGTAAACAATAAAAATTACCAGAAAATATGTAAAATACACACCACATCGTTCACCAATACGCCTTTTCGTGCCGGCGACAAAATACGAATACAAAAAACCCTCACTCAAAAAGACCTGGATGCCTTTTCGAATCTAACGAACGATCATAACTCATTGCACAAACTCAATAACGGTTCAAAACGACCGATAGTCCACGGTGCACTTTTAAACGGACTCGTAGCCGGACTTATAGGCACTCATCTGCCCGGTCCCGGGACGGTGGTTATATCACAAACTATGAAGTTTCCCAACAAATGTTTTGTTGGCGAAAAGTTAACTATTAGTGTCGAATTGGTAGATGTACGGAAAATTATGAGGGTGAAGTTTTACTGCGAAGTAGAAGAAGAAAAAAAGGTGGTGTTCGAAGGGGAAGCCAAACTTATACTTGCCAAGAACGATTAAGATGAATAAGTGTTTTTCATCTTCGATTTTGATTCATAAAAATGTGATCTAATTAGTTTCGTTATTGTAAGTTTTCATTTTGAACTTTCGGAAAGTTTAGTTGTTTAGGTGTGTTTATATTTCCACGTTGAATTTGAGTTTTGTCAAATTATTGATTTTTTGGTTTTGCTCAAATTCGTGAGTCGTTATAAGAGTTGATTTCGGTTTCTTTTTATTATGTAAATAAATTACAAAAAAAAAAAACAATCAAAACACTAATCTCTTTGTGCCTAATACTCATTGATATTTATGTATTTTAAAGAATTTCCTATACTGGTTAAGAATGTGTCAAATTCAAATATTTAACTTAGGTCCGTCTTAAAAATTGATGGTATATGTGTATATTGATAATAAACTTATTGGTTATTTTTCTTTAGAAAAAAATAGTTTTTTTCTATAATGAATAAAAAACAAGCAATACGCAAATAGCAATTACATTTTCTGTTCATTTTAATTCAATTCGAATTTTTTGTAGAACACAATCAAATGTTTGCTTAGGAATATTTCAGAATGTTAATTACCGAGTACGAATCTATTAATTTTACTTGCACATTTGTGTAATTTTTTCTAGCAGCTTTATTTGTAGCTGTAGATTAGAAATAATTAATCGACATTTTAATCGATACGATTTACATACTTCTTTTTACTTTTGTACTTGAAATCTATTATGTAATCTTGCTAATCCGAGTTAGAGTAGTTCTGCCAATAAAATAATCATCAAAGCATAAAGCTGTTTTTCGTAACGAAATTATATGCATGCATCCAGAATGATTATTGCGATAGCTTATTATTGCATTTTAACTTTTTCATTGTGTATTAGAAATATTTTTATGCATTTATACTAGTATTTCTTTCATGGGCGTCCAAAAGAATACAAATATAAAATGAAATCTGTTTATATATTCTTATCGGTTAACTTCAAAAGAAAATGAAATAATTGGGGATTGAAATTTTAAATAATCATTCAAAGAAATTGAAACGGTACTTGAAATTAACTTTAATATTCTGAAAATGCAATAATATTTTTTGTCGAAATTTCACTTGTAATCTCTTGGTCCCTGATGAAGTATTCGTAACTAAGTTTTATGAAAAATCTTTATGTCGTTGAAGAATAAATGTACACGTTAAATTGATAGTTCAACCGTTATTCCGTGGCCTGCAAGATTTGTAAAATGAAAGAAACTTCAAGGACTGAATAATAATGTTTTATTAAATATATTCAAGAAATATAAAGATGCAAGTTTCTGCATACTTTGTAGTTGTACAAGTTTTGAAATTTTATATAAAGATATGAAATAAGTATTTAAAAATCTAAAATTACTGTTATATATGCCCCTCCATATTAAATAAATACTATTTATATTAAAAATATATATATCAAAACAGAAAATATTTATATGATTCAAATTAATCTAGTTACAAAGTCTGTCCTTTCAATGAGACTATATAATATGTAGTTGACGAGTTAATACGAAACTATATAATTTAACTACTTAACTAGAATCCTTATTCTTTGGAACAATAAAATTGATTTCTAAATCGATATAAAATGAAAGTATAATTATTAATAATCAATATAATGATGCTTTTTAGATTTTTATTTCACTTAAAATAATTTTCAAATGTCTTACAAGAACTTTGCATAAAATAGCTTGATTTTGAATCAAAATTTTGATGTAATTCTTATAATAGTATTACAAATTGTACTATTTATTCGAGCTAGTATTTTATAGATTTTGTCATAATTTAAGTACAAGTTTGTTTTTAGCATAACTTGAAAATTAGACATAGAAGTTAAACCCTCAGTTAACTTTCTCAAATATCATACGTTATTTTTGAAAGTTGTACGAAATCTTACAAAAATAGGACTCGACAATAAAATCTAGTCCTAATTTTCGCTTTCAAAAATAACTACATTTTGTTTATAATATTTGTATAACTTTCAATATAAAATAGTTACATTTGGGTGCAAGAAAAAGTACAAAATCTATCGAACGGTTAATGTTTAATCATTGTTTTTCGAATGATTGGATAAACCGAATAATTGACGTGTTTTATATTTTGGCTGCTATATACAAAAATATGATTTTCTATTTTGATATAATTCGTTTTATATCTTTTATTGCTAAGATTTTGAAGGAATATTTCGAATTTCATTTATTAATAATATTAATAATAAGACGTTGTAATATAATTTTGTTAATTTAATTTGATTACAAGTGTTACATTTCTCTTTTATTTATTGCTTGTTATAAAATGTGTTTTATTTTTCATTAATTTATTTTTCATTAATTTATTTTTTATTTAATTATGGTCACATAGATTTTAACGGATTTATATGTGACAATTAGCGTTAGTTTTTATTTATTATAAATTACTATATGTGATTTTTTTTCGATTAGATTGTATCGATTGCAATATAATAGATAAGTCTGTAACGATTGAATTGCTCGCATTTGGTTTTGTTATTTATTTAATATTCAAATACAAATATTATTTTGTAAAAGCGAGAACAAGTTGATTCAGTTTTGGTTTATGAAGAATTTTTACCTGAGTCACTATTTTTATTCATTCATGTGGTATGTTTTGTTAATAAAAATACATTTAGCTGTGAATAAATATAATTATTTCTTTTCAAAATATGGCCTATTTATTTTTCATTAGTCATTGTTTTTCCTTATTGATTTGTTTATATAAAAAGTACATAAGAATATCAAACGTTTGCATAAAAATATCATTTCCTCTTTCATATGACATACATTTTGTCCAGAAATCGTTGAAAGGTATAATTGCTCATTACACTGTCTGATATCGAATAGTAAACTTATCTTGGCAACTTATATTCGAAAAGGTAAGTTGTTCTATTGAACGAGTGTCGTATATAAGTTTAGTATTTTCATATTAAAAATTTGTCTTTAGATATTCGAAATGAAGCAAACAGTTTTCTTTCTGTTTTTCATCATTGCTTCTATCTATGCAATTGACATAAATCGTGAAGACAGTTTGTTTTCAAAATTCCCACTTTTTAACAACATTTTGAAAAAACCTCAAAGTTTACAGAAAATGGTAATTTTTCGATCCATCGTTTTTCTTTTTACGATTTGAATCATTATTTTAAAAGCCAATAATTTTACAGGATACACCTTGCACTTGCGGAGTATTTTTAGATGGACAACTATCTAAAAACGGCGACATTCTGATAAATGAAAACCCCATATTCTCCAAAGAATTAGATTCAGCTCTGTTTCCTTGTGGTGTTCAAGGCAATAAGCAATGTTTGAAAAAATGCATAGATATGGTATATAATTTTTAGTTTATACATTTGCATAAACTATTAAATATTTATAGGCAAGCTTAAACCTTATTTTTTATTCAGGTTTTCAATTATATGCCCAATATGGGTCCATTAGCATGTGCTTCCATCGAAAGAGAATGTGTCAAAGAAAAACCTTATCTATTCGTAAGGAACTGTGAAAATATATGGCGGTACACTGGGTTTTCAGCGGGCAAAGAATTTTGTTGCGACAACGGTTTAGAAACCAGATGTAGTATCGGTGCTGTTCAAACAAAGTCCTCACAAAAGGCTGTACCAATATCTATTGCGGGTGAGTAAATTGGAATTTGATTTAAAAATATTTGTCTGATTATTTGATTATAGAACTAATAAATGTTGCAGATTTCATTTCATCAACTTCATCAAAGAAATCGGTACCGGAGGTTCTATTTGGAGTTTTCGATCGTGCCACTGATGTTCTTTCAGATGTTCTGAAACTAAATCAATAAGCTTTTTTTAATATGGACTTCTTTGTATTTTTTTTTTAATTTTAGTTAGGAAAATCGAATATAGATGTCACTAGTATCCCTATAAACAGACATAATAAATATTTTTTACGAAATTTATTTACAATTAGATTATTATGGTTTTAAAAATTATTATACTTTTAATATCTTAATAAATTTATATAGCCTTTTTAAAAATAAATCGAAATCGATTTATACATTTGATTTTTTTAATAAATTAACTTAAGAAGAAATAAATTACTTATAATTTATATTATCAATGGAAAGTGTACAAGAATTTTGTATAGGTATTTTATAACTTTTATTCAAAATTTTAATACAAAAAATAAATAAAAGATCTTTCAAAATATAAAATGAACATTATTACTATTATATATTAAATGTCACATTTCTCATTTTTCTATATTTTATCGATTCACGTAGAAAAGTTATAAAATCCGATCGATCCATTCGATGCATAAAATTTTCTCAAATCTCAACACTTCAGCGACGCATTTTCAAAACAATCAAAACTGAACCGACAACAAACACGCGGCATCGAATTCATGGATCAGACCATCATTTATACATCCCACAACATGACCAACACCTGCAGGACTTGGACCAAAACCCACACATTCGCCGAATTCCCGCCACTAAATTCGACAACTCACGACGGATATTCTCAGGATTCTTCGGCCAGAAGTTGGGGCGGTGCCCGTTCGTGGAAGGAGAACGACCCTGACCGTCTCCCGCCCCCAGGAACATTCTATTTTCTCCGAGAACCACGCTGGCCGGCGTCCAGCTAGCCCGCGAGGTTATGTTTTCGAAGCTAAATAAAACGCCTATTGTCGATCCTCGATCGCGCGGGACGGATGCGTCGCGCCGTTTTTCACATCTTACCCCTTTTGTGTGTTGTTTCGTTTGAAATTGCGCTGAAATGTATAATATACTTTTTTTGGCGCTGTTTTATGTATGCGCAAACAATCTGTAAATTATTGAGTTTGTGAGGTTTCTTTTTGAATTTATTTTTCGTGTGAGAAAGTATTGACTGTTGTTTTAAGTCTGTCTTCATTAATTTGGGGAATATAGACAAAATGAAGGTATATCTTATCAAAAATTGGCGTAAAACTGAATTTCGGAACGAAGCTTGATGCAAAAGAGAATCTTAAATCAATTTCGCTGTTGATATGAGATTGGTTTAAGATTTTAAGAAGGGTCAAAGTTACCGAAACCGCTACAATTTTGTTTTTCAATATCTTTCTGTGAAAGTGATAGTTGACGAAATATTCACGAAAAATGGTTTTCGGTTACCTTTGAACCTCATATAAATAGGAAGGTTTTGCCATTTTGTTAAGAACCATGATATCAAACTTCGTTTCGAAATTCAGCTGCACGCCAATTTTTCAAAAGTAATAAACTTTCCCCGGATTATATGATTTTTTTTTTAATATTAAACACGTTTAATGACCTTGAAAGATTTTATAGAATTCTAAAAAAAAAAACAAATTAATATATACAATTTTTCACATCAAATTGAATGTTTTACATTTTACACTTCAAATAGGAAAGTTTTCTTGTTGAAAGTGAATTCTTGTTGCATTTGAAGCGCAAAACATTGCATTTGAAGTGTAAAACGTTGTATTTGAAGTCTAAAGACTATATTGCGATCAATCTAAAAATAAAAATAATCTCGTTCAAAAATCGACCATTAAATTTTATTTATTTATAAAATGAACTCAAATTTATTTAACATATAATACAAAAAAAAAATAATACCAACCCATAAAAAATCATACAAAAAAAAACATCAAAAACCAAAACCCTGCGGACACAAACTAAAAAAAAAAAAACGGCGCCAAACCTCGCCGCGCTTTGGCGTTCTAGCGTCCTTTCACCGCCCACTGATACCAACACGCAAACACTCGACCACTACCAACGCGAAAAGCGAAAATCAGTCTCCGGCGGGGCGGGGGCGTAGCGCCGAGAGGGGCCCGTTCCCGTGGCGCCCCCCGCGGCCGCTCCTGGCGGCGCGGCGCTCGCCGTTGGCCGCCGCGGCCCCATTTCCAGCCATGAGCCGGCCAGGGTTGTTAACCCTAGCGACCCGCTTTCTAAATTTACTAACACGCATCCTTGGGTCGCTCACCAGATAGCGCGTTTTCTCTCGCGGCGTTTCTTTATTGTTCGGTTGGTCGTGTTCGTTTTTTGACGGAGGCGTTTTTTTCACGGGTTGCGAGGGGCTATGGCTCGAGTTGGGCGTGTTGAGGTTTTCGGATGTCGGGAAGTGTCGCCGATGTCGACTTTTTTGGTCTAAAGTAAAAGTTTTTATGCGTGTTACTTCCGGTTTCACGGTTCGCCGTCGCTGATCTGTGCGTAGTTTTTCATGATTTCGCAATTTTATAAAGTTTTCTTATGGTCAAAGATGATGTATGTCTTGAGAACAACTACTCTATACAATATATGTATTTAATTATTACAAAATTTTTCATTTTTTTATTCTGAATTGATTTTTAAATAAGGTCTAATCGTAAATTTATCTTTCAAAAAAAGGAATTTGTTGTAAAATGAAATGTATGTATGAAATGTAAATGATATCAAATGAAAATTTAGAAAAAGAAGACGAATTTCTGAATTCGTATAAAAAAAGAAGAACGTTTTATTATCATTATAATTGAAGTTGATTCTCAAATCGACAAATAGAAACTATGCATTTGGTGATCATGTGATTAAATAACACTTTTTGCTAGTTTTGAAAAATAAAATTTCTTATAAGATACTACTGGAAGTGTGAATATATCGTTTTGAGTTCAAGAAAATTGAAACAGGAATACCAGATTAAAAAAAAATTATAAAAGAAGACCATTCCATTTCCATTCGAATAAAAAAGAAAAACCTTTTTATAATTATATAATTGAAGCTAATTCTCAAATTTACAAATATAAACTATGCATTTGAGATCGTCACGTGATCAAGTGACATTTCATACCAACTTCCAAATCAATCTCTTTTCAAATCTCACCCGCAACTAAACCAACCAAAAAACAAACACATCCCAATATCGAAAAAACATTTAATTCAAATCTCAAAACGAGATGTCCCCCTTTCAAATACCATATGGCAGCCCTACTGGAAAATCGCACACCCACAACACACACACTCCAACAACAACAACATTCCAACACGTTCAAAAAACCAACCCAAACAAACGCCAAAATCCGAAACGCCAACTCATCCTCCATAACGACATCCAAAAACCGACCCCACTCCAACCCCACTTAACCCGCGCGAAGCCCGGCCCGAACTTGAACTTCGAACCGCCATGGCGACAAGGAGCAGCAATGGCGCCGGCCGCGCGTTATGTAAGAATGCGTCGCGGCGTTGCGCAACCGGGACCGGAGTTATGGCGTTGCGCAACGCCGAGAAATTAGAGCCCTGCTCGCTTCTGAGTCCTTGGCGCGTTGCGCCATCGAGCGGGGTCGTTAGAGCGAGGAGACGAGGAGCCCTGGCGCTGGAGCCCTCGAAGTCCCCGGGTGAAACGAGGTGGTGGTGTGGAGGTTGTGGGATTTGGGTTTGGTGATGGTCGTTTGGTGGCGAGTTCGACTGTTTGGCGGCGAGTTCGACTGTTTGGCGTACAAATGTAGTTCAGTTGTGAGAAGGTTGTCGAAAATTCGTAAGAGATGCAAGATGGTTTGGTGTTAAAATTTTTGAAATACTTGGGGAGGGGTTTGGCGGTAAATGGTGTTAAGCGGCATTTGTCACTTTTGGAGATGTCAAGAAAAAGTGTTTTTTTAAAAAAACAGTTTACGTGCATTTAGATGCAAATAATATTATGTTATACTAGGAGTAGCCTGATATGGTACTGTTATCTTTTGAGAGAATGTGGAATTGTAAAAGTACTAATTTTTGTAGTAAATAAAAAAAAACTTAATTTTATAATTTTGGCGCTTATCACTATTTACCGCCGAGTCCCTCAATTCAGATTTTATACCTCAAATTAAACCTTTTACCGTACAAATAAAAATCAGCCGCGAAATATTTATAAAAAGTTAATAATAATAAAAAAAAACGAAAGTTGATTTGTTATAATTTATGAAATACAACCTGTTATTCAGTTCGACTTCGATGATTTTAATTACAGCTTAACACCTTAAATTCGTCCCTTTAAACTTCAAATTCAAACTTTTAAACTTCAAATTCAACCTTTTAAATTTCAAATTCGACCATCGGAAAGTATTATTAAAATCGTTATCATAGTAATCAATGAAAATTTTCTTTCCGATAGTTGAATTTTAAGTGTAAAGACTGGTGATTTTCACATTTTTTAAATAAATTTATCTGAAAATAAGTACCATAGATATGTAACAAACTTTTTTTAAATATTTATGATGAAATTATAAAAAAAATTTCCGATAGTCGAAATTGATTATAAAAAGGTTTAATTTGAAGTTTAAAAAGTTAAATTTGATTTGTATAAGGTTGAGTTTTGGGTGTAAAAACTGTATTAACAATTAATAAAGTTAATTAATATGTTTTATGATTGATTTAGAAAGGGGTGGTTTTTAATATTCGAACTCATCAAGTTTATCTTTTTATATCTACGTAATGGATACGAGTGATAAGGAAAAATGTTTGAATGCGTATAGGAAAGGTATTGTTTTGTCTATCAGTGATTAGATACATTTTTTCGTAATGAGTCTAAACTAAAAATTATAATAAATCGCACACGTCTAAACATCCAAAACTCTAAAAAAGATCGATCGAATTATTAAGTTTGAATATAAATTAAACAAAAACAGATATTCACAACCAAACTCGAAATATAATTATATTGTAAAAAAAAATTACACATCGCTATTATATACGATGTTTATGAGACATTATCGAAAATCGAATTCATATACAAAAATAATTCAATTCACTCGATTATCGCATGCCAACTCCCCAACAATGTGGGAGATCAATTAAAACGAAAACCAGTATTCAAAATTCATAGGATTCCATTCACCATTTCACTACAAACATTATCAACAATCAAACCACAACAAAGTAGGACCAATCCGATAAAAAAAAAAACAGCAACGACACGTGCACACGAAAGTGGGCAGCGGGCAGACGAGCCGGAGCAAACTACACCCATACACACACAAAGCACATCATAGAAGACCACTCCTTCGAGGAATGCATCGGCTCCCGAGCCACCCACCCACCCACCACCTGCCTCGCCGAACCACCGACACGAGTGTGTCGCAATCGCGGCTCGCCCACGCGGGCCGTGGCGACCTCACTCTTGCATGGGGACGTTGCGAAACGGATACCGCTTCTATTTGGTCGAGGAGGTGGTTGTTGAGGTTCGGAAAGGTTGGTCCCTAGTCTTCTAGGGGGATTTGGGAAGGGTTCGGGGGGTTGCGAAGTCTATTGAGGTTTTTATGGGATGATTGGGAGGAAAAATTTGACTGTTTATATGTATGGAACTTACCAATATGACTTGAGCTGGTCCATTAAGGAGCTTAGGCTAGATTTCAGCAACATTTTTTACTATGACTCAGGAGCAACCAAAATGTGGCTCTTATAAAGTGTTTTAGGTATATTTTTAAATAGTTTTTAGTGAATGATATTATAAATTATATTGAAAAAATAATTATTAATCCAGTCAAATGGGTCAGTCGGTGATCCGAGGGTCAAAGGTTGCCGATGACTGGCTAAGTGTATCGCATTTGTTTGATAAGACCTTGTCGTGCAGTGGATAATTAAAAGGTTACTAATGATGATGATGTATGGATTCGAAATGTGTTATATGGAAGTTGTAGTTTTTATGAATCTGAATAAGTTTTATAATTTAAGTAAGATATTTTCGTATAATTCAATCGACAGAAAGTACTAATGAAATATTATACAAATTTTAATTGATTACTATGACAGTGATTTTATTAATATTATATTTTCCAATGGTTATATTTGAAGATTAAGGTTGAATTTGAAGCGTAAAAACTGTATGACAACAGTTTTATAATACTTTCCGACGTTTGAATTCGAAGTATAAAATCAAAAGTGACAATTTTAACGAGTCAAGCGAACAACAATCAAATAACCCGCGAACCACGCATTATTCACCACTTCCCTAACACCTAAGAAATGTTTGATAATTTTATAATAACCATAAATCAACACACAATTGCGTAAAAAACCATTCAAAACCCAACATCAAAAAAACAAAAACAAAATTTTCATACCAAAATCCATACCCAAACATTCCCATAACGACAACAATTCCTCGAATACATTACGAAAATTTATATAAAAAAAAAACCTTCGTTCGCCACACTGGAACCCATTGACATTAAATATCCTTCAACACATCGGAACCCTTTGTATATTCGCGAGAGGAAACATTCGCATATCACGGACGGGGCTGAGCCGACTCGCAAGCGCTTTTTTATGCCCGAAAACAAATAAGAAGTCGAAAAAAAGATGGCGAGTACGTTCCGAACGAGCGTCGGGCACTCGAGTTTGCTCATGTGCGTCACGCGTCAACCCGCGATAAAATTATAAATTAACCACCGCCGTTTAAGGGTTAATACCCTCCGAGGCCCCGCGCGAGTGTGTTCGAAAATAGGTGTGTGTGTTTGAGTTTGGATGGATTTGGGTTTGGGTTGTGTGTGGATGTTGGTTTGGCTTGGGTTTTGCGGGTGAGGTTTGAGCTCGGCTGGTTGTGTGGTTTTTTGGAGATGGATGTTGGAGTTTGTTGTAGTGATGGTGATGGTTAGAATTTGGGATTTTTAAATAGTTTGGGTTCGGTGATGGTTGGTTTTAGGAAGATATGTCGAGTGAATGGTTGTTGGAATTTGTTGAAAATTTAGTGCTAAAAATAAAATAGAAAATAGTTTTTTTATTAATGGTAGATAATATAATATAGTAGGTTAACGTTATCTTTTTTTTATTTAGTAAACACTAATATCAATGAATCTATCTAACTATTACTAACGTATTACGTGAACTGCGAGACAAAAATATTCAGATAACATTGAAAATTTGTGCATCTTTCTTTATAACACGAAGGTAGTTCTAAGAATATGAATATAATACTTTAAAAATGATCTGAAACCAATAACACACTCATATTTAATACTTCCATCTACTGACCATCCATCTGGCCGCTCAACTTAAAAAAAAACCAATCAACTTATATTTGTACAAACGATCATATATTTTTCCATTACCATTATACCGATCATAATATAGCTTTTACAAACCAAATTCAACCATTTAAACATAAAATTTAAAAATAGATTATATTTCATTACTATGATACAGTTTATACACATAAAATTCAACTATAAGAAAGCATTATTAAAATCATCGTCATCGTAATCAATAAAATTCATTATTATGAATTCTTGATCATTTTTATGACAACGATCTTAACAATACTTTCTATTGATTGAATTTAAAGTGTAAAAACTGTAATATAAGACTGAGGTTCAAAACGTTGAATTCGATTCCTGTTGATTTTTAGTATTAAAGCTAAAGACACCTACTGATCATGCGACATATCAGTATCAGAAAAGATCATGATTCGATACACAAAGCGGAAACGCCAAATCCCAACCAGCCAAAGTTCAGCGTCCCCGCGAACGTAACATTTCGATCATTACGAGACACAACCTTGATCGACATAACGATGCAATTGTGCAACATGCGCAAAACACTCCACGCTTTTGCTAAACGTGATTCGGATGGCACACAAATGTGGGCGGCCGGACAAAGGCTGTTCGCAATCTCTAAGCACCGCTTCTGGGGGAGCACTCAGTACCTTGGGCACTTGGGAATTCGAAGTTGGCGAGTGCAAGGACCCACCACAGATGGTCGATGGCCATCAGGCATCAGCACTCCCAGCATCGGCTCGGCTAACTGTAATCCGTTAACCGAAAAACTAATAAAAACCACCACTTACTCGTTATTTCACAACGCTGGCAGCGCAGGGCATTCACATGCCGCTAGGTTCAATCACATTGTGATGTTTGAGCGCTCGACGGATGTGAGAGGATGTTCGATGTTGGTTTTGTACGGTGGTTGGATAAAAAATTATGGTTGAGTTTTGTTTGGAAAATATTTTGGGTTGATTCAATTGAGGGGTTCGGCAGTAAATAATGCTAAGCGACATTTGTCATTTTTAGAGATGTTACAGTTTTCGAAAAACAGTTTGCATAAAACTAGGAGTAGCCCGACATAGTACTGTCATCTTTCGAGAGAAATATATAAAACTCGAATTCACGACAGTACTGTATGACAATAATAACATTGCGTCATTGAAAGATATCATTTGGTAAGAGACGATCTTCAGTATTTCAATAATAAGAAAATTACATTTTCTTCATAAAAGATTTAAAAAAAAATCATATGCTTCTGTATACGAATTCTCGTTCTATCATCTTATATTTGTGCATTATATAATACAAAGCGTGTATGAAGTTTTTATTAGTCGCCAATCGTTTTCCGTTCCCGCAGCGATACTTTTTGTGACAATTTGTAATGCGCAAACCAAAACAAATTAACGTAAATTAGATATTTTGGGTTTCTCGTGTTTTTTTTAAATAAAATAAACCATATTCCTTACTTACGATTTATTTATACTCTCGTGTATGTTTTTTCTGGGCGACTTAGACAAAGCATTCTTTTGCCAGAGAATGCACATATTAACGGACTTGATGCTTTGATTATAACATATACATGTAAGTAAAATTTTTAGAGTATTTTCAAAGTGAGAAACAAAAAAAAATAGTTTTTAATCATCTTTTCCAAGTGACCCTCGAGCTAGTATATATAATACTAAAAAAATAATGAATAAAATTTGACCCACTTCTCAAAATGGTTCTCAATCACTGGTATAGGCTAAACATAATCATGAAATGACACAGATAATATAAATTAAAACTCTGATTTCAGATTTTTTTGTCATTTGCGATAATTTTCGCAGTCCCCAAAACTTTCAATTCCCAACATAGATTACGATTATGTTATTATAGTTTTACGATAAAATTTAATACTATCCCCAAAACATAAAACTGAATCCAAATCTCATTTCAAGACTATTACAGCAAATTTCGAAACCCCCCGATCTAGCCTACCGATGTGATATGCGCCTAGACTAGATGCGCGATAATAGTATAAAAAAATAAGGTAGTACTACAGCCACACGCGCGGGATATGCGTTTACGCAATATTCGGCCTAGAAGAGGACCCGGACGTTTCGTAACGGACCGCAACACCTCAGGCTCTATTCGGGCCTCGAATTTTATTTTTGTACATGGCAACACCGTGAGAAACGCCTCGCAGGGATGCCATAAGTGGACGCAACGTGTCCTACCGACGGCCGATACGACAATATGTAAATATTATGTTTAATCGAAATTTATATTTATTTTTTTATGGAGACGTTCAATTTGCTTATGTAAAAGAAATTTAGTTTGGGAACTAAAACATGTTTGGAATGTTGGAAAATGTACTTGATAATCAGATCTAATCTAAATATTAGATTAATATAAATGAGGGGCTCGGTGGTAAATAGTGCTAAGCGACATTTGTCACTTTTGGAGATATTAAGAAAAACAGTTTACATGCAT
>JAOXNN020000027.1:2455533-2495246 GCA_028571205.2 Hydropsyche betteni | reverse complement strand
GGGTACACATTTCGGGTTCACACAATCGGGTTTTCACATTTTATCGTTTTCTGTTTCTTAACAAATCCACAGCCGATTTTATTAACATCGGGCCTATATACTAGTCATCATCATCATCATCATTGTCGACCCATTTTGTGCCCACTGCAGGACAAGGTCTCCGCATCAAATATTGGGAGTGTAGGCTATATACCTTATCCGAGAGCCAACCTCGTATTGATATATACTAGTATTATAATAATATTTACGATGGACGGCGAAAACGTTGCCGTACGAGCCGCCATTACTGACACTTTCCCCATTCAAATTTTCATCAATCCCTTCGACCTACACCGCAGAAAACATACAGCATCCCAAAAGAAACGCCACAGTATTCCCAGCGCTGAAATAAGCCCGCGTCCCGTTATGGCCGAGGGGAAATAAAGGGAAAAAAGGTGGCCGACGTCGAATTTCGCGGCCTTTGTCGCCGCGCCCCGCGCCATTGTCGTCGCGCTGTAATCTGACCTGAGGCTTCTTCATTATCCTCAATTTTCTGCGGAGTCTCGCCCCCTGATGATAATCAGAGTCGTCGATCGTCGTTTCGTCTCCCTCGGAAGGGCACAAAAGATGTACGCCGATTTCTATGAGGGCGAAATTTCAATTGTGTCCCGGCTGTTTGCTCTTTCGGTGGACATTTTTGCTATTATGATTTTCGTTTTTGTTAATCAGAAAGGTTTTTTTTTAATGTTGAGACTTTTGTATTAAAAGATTCACGATTTATTGATTGATTGATTAATTTAAATATGAGTAAGAAACAGTTTTATTTTTGTATAAGCGTATTCGGAAAGTCTTGAAAATATTAGAAATCCTTACGGAAATTTATTTTAGCCATGAAACTCTCTCGAAAAAGTTAGAACTTTACGGAATCCCAATAGTATTTTGACATGATATCACACTTTATATTCAATAATATAAAGTTATAAGAATATTTAAACATACATCGCTTTTCCATAAAGACATAATCAAAAGTTATTTTCACAATATATTTCATTACAAATTCATATGTATCTTTTTTTATAAAAATAATTTTTATAACACAAATCTTATCTTACTTTTTTAAATCGGCTTTTTTTATATGTATAAAAAAATATTTAAAAATATCCATTGTTTAAATTTTTAAATTTAAAATCTTTCGAAATCATACAAAAACCTATTATTTTTTCATATTCAATCTGAACTATAATATTATATGAAAGTACACAAATCAATTCATAAACATACAAAAAACCGCATCAATTTCATTCAAAATCTATCCCATTCAAACGCCAAACCTTATACAAAACCCTCAAAAACCTTAGCACAACTCTCGCATTCATTACTCCCCCAAATTGAACGACCCCCCTCCCGAAATTTGAAATCAAAACGTCTCGAAGCAATACAATAATACACGCCGGTCGCTTAAGCGAATCATTTGCATTCAGTGCTTCCATTGCCTCAATAACCGCCATCCCCGTTCGGCAATAATATTAATTAAGCCGGGGTGCGGTTCCTGGGGGACGTACAGGAGGCTTTTCCGGGTGCTCCTCCCGAAGGCAAGGGTGGAGGGGCTCGGTTCAGGGCCTGAGCGGGATTGACGTGTCCTGCGACATGATAGTCCTGTGAAATTGAGGTTAGGGGGCGTTACCTGGGGCTGGTGGGGCGCATGCGTCGAAATATAGGTCCTTTTGAAGCTGGAAGGCTTTCAGGGGTCGGGAGACGTTGGGTTTCATTCGGTTTTTGATTGAAATTTTCGATGTGCTGTTTGAGTTGAAGGATGAGTTGTGTTAGGAATGCTTTTTTTTGTAAATTTTGTACGATTGATGGTTTGTCATTAATATTTTTTATAAAAGAATAATGTGAATAGTATAGAAATGATTAGATTTTTATATATATTATAGTATTCGTGTTTAAGATTTTTTTTTAATTTCAATGTGTCAAAAAGTTATGTTGTATGTAAACTGGAACAAAATCGATATTTCATTAATGATTTTTCAATTGGCTTAATTCTATTAATTTTATAGGAAAATAGAAAAAAATACACGTACTTGTACTAAAAAATCTTAAAGCTTTATTCCAGAAACATTCTTGAAATTTCCAAGTAAAAATAATACAACACAATCATTTCTTTATACAAAAAAAAATATCAACCCCAATAAAGCTCGAAAATAATAAAGAGCTTCAATAAAATCTCAACGATACGTGGAATTTTCAAAAAAATAAAATAAAAAACCTTTTAGCAAACCACTTACAAACGAAATAACACATAAACGAATCCGAACTAAACAATAAACTATTTAAGATCAATAAAAAGCGAAAAAAACATTAAACAAACCCCCTCTCGATCATGGCCACACCTCGTCGCTTAAAAACGAGTACTTATACTAAAAATTCTTCAAAATTTAATTCAGACAGATTCTTGAAATTTCCAAATAATAATACAAGTAGTCCTCGACTTACGACGGTTCGACTCACGACCGAAAAAAAATAATATAATTTTTTTTTAATTGAATGATCAATCTCAAGCATATGTGAGAAATAAATACGGAAGAATGTAGAACCGTCAAAAAATTCGTATTTAAAGAAATAGCTGCTGCTTTTAATTTAATTAATCAAGGTATACAAAAATTTGAAATGATGGAGTCAAACAGTGAAAGATTTTCATGTTATTTATTTATTACTTTATTATTGCATTAATAAAAGTTAGTAAAACTACCGAAAAAAAAATTATCATACAGACTCGACATACGACGGATTCGACTTACGACAGAGGTTCATGAACGTACTTCCTTCGTAAGTCGAGTATTACCTGTAATACAACACAATCATTTCTTTATACGAAAAAATTTCATCAACCCCAATAAAGCTCGAAAATAACAAAGGGCTTCAATAAAATCTCAACGATACGTGGAATTTTCAAAAAAAAAATAAAAAAACATTTAGCAAACCACTTACAAACGAAATAACACATAAACGAATCCAAACTAAACAATAAACTATTTAAGATCAATAAAAAGCAAAAAAAAACACTAAACAAACCCCCCTTGTTCATGGTCACGCGTCGTCGCTTTACGACCCTCGGACCAACCCCCGCAGGAAGTGACGGAAAATCGCAAATGGCGGAAGCTGTCAAACGGGAGCACTTCTCGCGGAAAAGCCGCCCAGACCGGCCCAGCTCGCCGACCGGGCGCTCCGCCCCCGCCCCCGTTCGCGTCGTCCACTTCGTCCGATAGACGAGCCCCGCGGGCGCCCCGCCGCCGCCCCCGCCCCGCCCATATTGCAACTCGCTGTGTAAACATCTATAAGATCCTGCGTTGGTTTCGTTTCAGGTGAGTGCCGTCGGGTTTTCAGACGTCGCGCGTTCACTGCGGTGAGTAGGTTTGTGTTTTTGTGTTCGGTTGTTGTGTGATGTTCGTTTTGCGTTTTCAGGAAGTTAAACTCATCCACCGTGGCACCGTTCAAGCTGCATCATAGGTTCAAGATGTCGCAAGAGCCTTCCAATTCATCGGCTGAAAACCTGCTGAATAATAATGATGCGTCGTCGGATATTGTGGGTTAGCGTTCGAATTATTCATTTATGTTTACTAGTAAATAGGCCCAATGTTAATAACATCGGTTGTGATTTGGTACCCGATTTGAATATTTAATATTTAATTAATAAAATCAAAATAGTTCATTTGTTTGTACATATAGGTAAAGCCAGTAGTTAGTAGGTAATAAGCATCATATTATAGACGTTAACTTTATACGCATAAAGACCATAGTCGCGAGCGCAACCGAAGTTGCGAGCGTCATTCGAACACACAGACACACAGAAATCCGTGATTATATATAGGGGATACTAACGGTACTACTCGGCGTTGCTCGGAACTCGGAGTTTCAAATCAAATTATTTTTTATATGGTGCACGGTCAAACGATATATGGGGGAGAACATTTTTTTGCGGACCGTCCAGTTTTGGGCTCCGGGAAATATGGTCACCCTATTTTAATGATGCTAAAAACCTTCTCCACAAAAAAATACATATGCATGCCAATTTTCATGGGGATCGGTTGAAGGATGTTGGAGTGATACGGCATCAAACAAATATACAACCAAACATCCATTTTTATATATATAGATAAAAAGATTGTTATAAAATATTTTTTAGAATTTTATAAAAACTATATTATTTTATTTTCAGATAATTCTTATATGAATCCAACAGGACCAGATTCTATACCAGGTAGTCCACCTCCTACATATCAACATGTTTTAGACGAAGTACGTGCATTTATTTCATAATTAAATCAAATCTTATACAATTCAATAACAATTAAAATTGAAAATTTTAGTCACAACCGACAAGTGATAGAACTCCGACTAGATCTCGTCTACGTCGCACCAGCTACGACTCTATTAGTCAATGTTCCAATGCTGAACAATCACCTACCAGGTCAAGTTTTGTTCGACGAGCAAATACTATATCCACAGACGACTCGTCGTACAGACACGACGAAATAGATAAATACACCGAACGTCCCATGTATGAAGATTATGAAAAAGATATCGAAGGGAGTGAAGCTGACCTCTTATCAAATGTTGCCGCTAGCAGTGAAATGTCTCTATGGCAAGATTATCAAGAACCTTCAACGTCGTACGACGCTAGCTCACGACAATTGGACGAAGACAGCGTCACCACCCTCAATGTGTCACAAATGGGTGATAGAGATTCAGATAGAGACACTTCTCTCTATAGAACTATTAAAAATTTCGACGACAATTTATCCGATGTTCCAGACAAAACTTCCACAAAAGAAGAACAAACTATCAAAGTATATTCCGTACAAAGTATATTCATACGTCAAAATATAAATGGAAATTAAAACATTGTTCTTGCAGGTTGCGAATAAAACGCCAAAAGTGATCTATGAAAGAAGAACAAGATATCCCGTGAGAGAAGAAAAAATTATCAAAGTATATTTCCTACAAAAATTTGATACGTTAAAATATAAACGGTAATTAATACATTATTTTTGCAGGTTGCGAATAAAACATCAAAAGCGATGTATGCTGCGATGGCTAAGGAGCTCGGTTTGCAATGTCGTATGTCAAATCAATGTAGATGTGCTGATTGTCAAGGCGGTTATTTGAGGTGTGGAGATACCGAAGGAGACTCGACTGATGGTGGTCTAGGAGCTGGTACTCCTATGTTTGTTTCGGAAGCTTTCGGACATGGTGTTGGACCAGCTTGTCAAATTATATAAAATGTATATTGAAATGTTAGCGATTATTTATTTGTATGTGACTCAAATGTATTGATGATGATGAAAAAATTTTATATCGACCTGCAAGTCGAATTGGATTTTCACATCAGAAATTCATTTTCAATTATATGAAAAAAATATAAAAGAATTATGAAAGTGTGCACTGAAAACTTAATTGTTAAAGCATATGCCTAAACGAATTTATCTCAGAGTTCTTCAACTTTAATGAATGCCAAATAAATAGAACTACGAACTGATCAAGTTCTTTGAAAATAAATACAAGTGATAGAGGTATGTGATAAATTATATTCTAAAATTGAAGGAAAGAAAATAAAATAATATAAATATTATTGTATATCTTTTCGCAAATTTGAAGAAATTTTCAAAAATGTTACATTCAATCCGTGTATTTTATTTTCAAATATATTATTCTTTCCTTTTAGCCAAACTAAATAAAAGTGTTCATTTTGAATATTTTATTTAAATAGGCATATGCTACAAATGTAACATCATCGAAATTAAAATAAAGCACACGGTACAATCTGAACTAAATATTAATTTTTTTATACGATAGGAGCCTTCGAAAGAAAAGTGATTTTTCAAATGAATATATTTTATACTTCAAAAATTTTAATATATTATATTTCTTTTTTATACATATTTTTATGTCCAATTTTTGAACGCATCTTTTTCACTATTTTCCAATTGGCCTAAAAGACATCGACTTCTTATAAAATCACCAATTTATTCAAATTACATAAACCAAACTATGTATACTGATTTTCGTATGAAATAATATTATTTTCTGATATAATGCATCAATATTGCAATTACTATCACTATTAGTATAAAATATTAAAAAAAAAAACTATTTCTTTCCAAATGTACCTAAATGTGCACAGTAATTATGTATGTTGCTTATTTTTATTAGTATTAATTATTCTGTTGATTTGCTTATGTGTATAAAAAAAACTTTAAGTATAAACTATAAATCTATTCATCAATATATTTTGGATGACTTTTATAAGACAAAACTTTGCTTAGGTGTTAACGTGTGTAAATAGTATTAATAAATAAATGTCCCCATATTACTCATTTGTCAAATATATTTAAAAGTGAAGTCATCGTAAAAGTAATATGCTTCATGAAAAAAATCCCATGTTTTTTATGTATGGGGGAAAAGAACCGACTTCATATTATTGTGTGTGTTATTTATATGAAGAGTATAGATCCAAAACTCACAATTTCTATGAACTCCAAAGACTTTGAATATAGGGTTTGACTTATTATTAGAAAAGAACATCGTTAGGTTCAGTGTTTAGGAACTGAATGTGGTTTTTTAACGAGTAAAAGAATGAAATTAGATAAGTAATACAACTTTTGTGATCTATGAGGTTTTGGGTTTTGAATCTAAATCTCTCACTTATATGATTTTTGGACGAAATTACAAATTTGTCTGAAATATTACACATTTGTATATAAATATTTGTGTATGCATGTGCATAAATATGTAGATTAAATATATTAGAAATGACTGGTATGTAATAAGATTTGCACAATGTAATTGTAGATTAGCTTGTATCACACATGAGAACTAATTTTGTCAATTAATGTCTGTGCATAAATATATACTAAATACTATGACTACTCTATTTAGTTTTTGAAAAAAAAATCTGGAGCTAAACTATGTACTTAAATTATGAAAATATCAAAAAAATAACTATAAACCTAATCGTTACTTAAAAGAATATATGATATCATCATAAAGGATTTATTTTTTTTAGTGTATCTGAAGTGCAGACTGTACTTATTATTTATTTTAAAAATCTGTTTCAATTTAGAAGGTCCTCTTAAATACAAACTGTGTTCAGTGAAAGTATATTGATCTCGGTGTGACATTTTTGCACTGATAGAGTTGATTAACAGTACTATGTGTGATATAGAGAGATAGCCTTTTGGATGAGATGTAATTTTTTATCGAAAGGTATTTACAGAAATGCTGTTGTACCAGTCACCGATTATTTTTTGTTTTCGTTGTGTTATCACTGATGTCAGTGCTGAAGATTTTTTTTATTATTGTTATATTAATGTGTAAAAATTGATGTAACCATTGATTGTAATTGTACATGTAACTTAAAAACATATTTATGGAAAAATTATTTATTAATGGAAAATGTAATAAATTTTGTAATGCAAAATTATTGGGTTGTTTTGTTTTTACAAAACGTGGGGAGGTTCAAAATAGAAAAATAATCAAGTGTTACTAAAAGTTTATTTGATTCCATAAAGATTATAAAAGTTTAATAAGATGAAAAGAAATCTTAAAGAAAAATTAACTGCTTTTACATTTAAAATAAATATTTATGTATCCTATATACATAAAATTAAAAAAAAAACATGACTCACTCCCAAAATAGATAAAAATACAAGTATAAAAAGAAAAATTGGCATTATGCAGAAAATCATTTGAAAAAATTGAATGAAATGTAAACAAAAACATAATTGCTGTCTTTGTATAATCCATCTAACTAGCTACTTGCAAATTGATTTACAATCAAAACAACTATAAATAATGATGAAACATAAGAAACTGTTTCCATACAAAACATATAATAGCCGCTTACTTCCATGGAAAATAATAATTCAAAACATTATTAAAAAAATAATTCACCAAGCACTTCATGATATATATTTTTTTTAAGATAGAGTTCAAGAATCGCTTAAATTTTAGATGAAAACTATTCAATTTTATCTTTATGTACATAAACAAAAGCACAAAAAAATACTATTACCTATGTTTGTAAAACTATAAAACCAAAACTATATTATCATTCCACATCTTCCTCCTCGTCGAACCCGAAACAATTCTGCATATCTTCTTTAGGATCTACTTTATCGACTACCTTAGGTGCTGGAGTGTTTACTGGAAGTATTATTTGTGTTTCAGCAGACGGATTATCCTCGTCTTCGTCTACCATTTCGAAAACTACTATGTGCGCCTCGTCGTCATCAAAGTCTTCCACTTTTTTCACTTGAGGAAGAGCGATCACGTCGTCGGCGGGCTCATTGTACTTTTTGACTCTTTTCTTTCGTCCCAATTTTAAGGCATTCTTTTCTTCGTGCACATTCGATTCCGGATCGTGTATAGCCAAATGTTTGATCAAGTTTCCTATGTGTATGAATTTCTTGTGACATTCCTCGCATTCGTGAGAAGGCGCATTTGCTTCAGGACGAACGTAACCAGGTGTATGATAAAAGTTTATATGTCTCTTTAACAATTGCTTCTGTCTAGACCGATAATCGCACATGTCGCATTCGTAAGGTTTTTCATTAGTGTGAATGAACATATGAGACTCTAAATGTACTTTATAAACCGAAGCATACGGACATATATTGCATTTAAATGCCTTTTCTCCGTTATGAGATCGTGAATGCATTTTATATGAATATCTATCGGGGAGTATTTTCCCGCATCGTTTGCATTCAAAAGGCTTATTGGTTGAATGTAATTTAGCGATGTGGCCTCGCAAATCAGCTTTTCTACTGCAAACGACCGGACACAAAGCGCATTGATAAGTCGGTCTCGACTCTGGAAAATGTGTGAGACGATGAGCTTTAAGAGAATTGGATTGACTGAATGCGGCATCGCATATGTCACATTTGTAAGGCCTTTCTCCAGTATGTATCTGAAAAAATAAAATATTAGTCGAAACACTTGAAATATATAATTTATTATAAAAAATTCAAATCCTATTCACCCGAATGTGTCTTTTTAATTTAAAAGTATCTGGAGATGCATAAGTACAATGCGGACATTGATATGGTCGCTCGCCGGTATGAGAGCGTTGATGTCGTCTTAATTTGGATAGCTCGACAGCTGCATAATCGCACTCGTTACATTTGTGAGGTCGGATTTTTGAATGGCGATAACGTATGTGACGAACTATTTCACCCGCTGTCGTAAATTTACAATTGCAAGCGTTGCAATGATAAGGTTTTGTTCCCGTGTGAATATTCTCATGGTTGACGAGAGAAGCTTGAGTACGAAATCCTCTATTACACACTGAGCACTTGTACGGTTTGTTGTCCGAATGTACCTTCATGTGTTTGATCACTGCACCCTTCTTGACGTGAGTGTAATCGCAATGAGGACAATTATGCAATTGCTTACTCGGCTTTTGAGGTTTCTCTTTTTTTTCCACTTGGAAATCGGAGTCGTTGGGATCTCCGGAATCCTCGCCTTCTTCGTCGTTAAAATCATAAACGGTGATGTCGTTTTCTTCTTTAGCTTTCTCCTCTTCTCCTTCTTCAACGATGTATACGTAACTGATTGCTTCGCCGCCTTCTTCGACTACTGTCGAAATACTGTCTATGTTCAATTCATCTTTGCTTTGAGATTCAGTCGTCGAAGTCGGTTTTTCAAATTCAACAGGCACTTCGGTGACTGCAGCAGCATTAGGTTGAAAATACAACTGTCCTTCCTCGTCGATGAAATACGACCCGTCTTCGTCTTCTTCCGCATTTTCAGTACGCGGCTCTTCCTCGGCGCTCCTTTGCTCCGCGAGTTCGTCATAACTATCGAGGTAGTTTTGTATCTCCTCAGGCCCCTCCTCCACCGTATCCATTACCTCAACTTTGGTAGTCATTTTTATCAGAGTTATTCGTCTCCGGTATCGATCTTTTCAATTAGAGCGATAAGATTCTCGTTGGCATTCTTCAACTGGATATGATTGGTGGTGATGGTGTGCAGATCCGTCTTGACGCAGCGGACCAGCTCGAGTAGTTTGGTCAAGGTTTCTCGGGTTTCCTTCAATGAAAACAATTCCAACTCGAGATTCGCCTCCTGAAACGAAACAAAATGATATTATAACTTAACCTTTGATCTGATATTTACCCAAACAATTACTAGAACATATTACACCGAAAATAGCACACACAACACATTTTAAGACAATTGAGGGGCTCTGCAGGGAAATGGTGCTAAGTGACATTTGTCACTTTTGGAGATATTAAGAAAAACAGTTTACATGCATTTAGATGCAAATAAAACTAGGAGTACTGTCATTACTTAGAGAAAATGTGGAATTATAATATTTACTGCTTTCTGTTGTAAAAGTACTAATTTTTGTAGTAAATAAAAGAAACTCAATTTTATAATTTTGGCACTTAGCACTTTTTACTGCTGAGCCCCTCAAATGATGATGTTGCTAAAATCCTGAATATTCGTATGTTACTATAAAAATTTTTAGAAAATTAATTCAATGATCAGATTTGTAACGAATCAATATTGAATTCATATCAACGGTATAAATTTAAATACGAATTGGAAATTTGAATCATATTATAAAATCGATATTTGTTTAGATAAAAAAAATGTTATTCTCAAGTAGGTGTGCATGATTGAGATTCCACTACAATTTGATTTGTCCTTTTCTATAGAATTTTCGTCGAAAAAAGACGTAGCGCAATAACGGCGTTTTTATCCGACGAATTTTTTAACTGAGGCCGTTATTTTGCGGCTCTTTTTATTATTTGTTTAAAAACGAAATAAAAACGATAGCGATCTCGACTTTTTGTCCCTTTTCAATTCGGATGTTCAAATATGCGCTTTTAAATAATCGAAATACGTAATGGAGTACATTGCACTTCGGTTTCTTTTATATTATAATTGTTACCAAAAAGTTACTAAATTTTATATACAAAAATAATGAAAAATTTATCTGAATAGTCCCAATTGACAAACGCGTTATCGATTTTTCCTATTACATTAGTCACTGTAATGTAAAAGAATCGTTTCAATTTAACAACCCTTATACGGGTACTCGAGGGTTGAAAAACATAAAATTTCCATTCGAAATACATTCATATATAAAAATAAGCACATGCAATAAATTTATATTAAAAAACTAATATATCTCAAAAACATTGATCATTATACCAATAAATTTGCATAAATCTGTATTACACAATATCCTGTTTGTGGATATTCGATCGTTTCGGATTGAATAAACCATACTCGTTTGTTCTATATCGAAACACCATTCGATATTAATTCGAGTCCTAGAATAGAAAAGCACACTTCGTCTGTTGGTTATCCTAGAAATAGAAATCAATTAAACGTGGGTCGGATGCTGGCCCCGTTTGAAAATCGAGTGTTTTTTGCATAAATGGCGGGTGTATGGGATGGGTGAATCGATGGTTTAAGTTACACTTTGATTGTAGTGAATTATTTTGAGTTTATGGTAGATTGTATGCAATCAATAGATTGGTAATAATGAGCGGTTACGTCGAGTGTGAAATGTTTTATGGTATTTTTAAGTATCAATGAAACAGTTATAAATAGGAAATTTTAAAATTATCTCATTGTTTGAAATCTGCGTAAATTTAAATGTTTCTATTTAAATACTTTTTAAATTTGATTTCTTAAAAAATCAAACCTGATAAACAGTGCTTGATAAAAATCAATTTCAACAAGGAATCTTATGAACTCCTTGAACCAAATTTAATCGATTTAAATTTTCTTTAAATAACCTCAACTCTTATTTTACCTTTGTACAATCCAAAAAAGGTTCGATCTTAATTCCAACATGATGTTACTGAATCTTTAAAAACCCAACAGAAATAGATAAAAAATTGAAACATCTGATATTTAACAAATAAAAAAAAAACTCCTGAAATTGATAAAACTTCATTCAGATCAGTACCAGACATCCCAGAAACCTCAACTATTAGCTTTTTTATCAAATATAACATAATTGAATCAGAACTTGGAATCGGAGCAGATGAAACAACGGGGTTTTACGCAAAGCAGGAGCACGGAAATTTAAATTGCTCCGCTGTTTCTATTTTGAATGTAAAATTGAAAAAATAAAATATTGTTAAAAAAATTGACATTAATTTATTTTATCTCTATTCTTTTCCATTTTCCAATGATCTATATATATAAAAATGGATGTTTGTATATATGGAAGCGTTTCACTCCAACATCGTTCGACTGATCACTATGAAAATTGGCATGCATATGTATTTTTTTGTCGAGAAGGTTTTTACATCATTAAAACAACAAAAAAATCAGTACGAAGAGTCAAAGATCTGTCGTTTTTTGCGTCTTGGTTATGCAATTTATAGAGAATCATATCAAGCTGTTATAATACAGACTGCCAGAACAATATCTGCCGGGTTCAGCTAGTTTAGTTATATTATTTGTATATTTTAATAATTAATTAAATTCAATTCGAGCGGAGCCGGAGCAAGTACTTTGATGCCGGAACAGAGCAACTCAAAAGAGCAGTCGCCCTAAATTGGATTACCGAGAACTAAAATCATCAAAGCGAATTTCCACAATCCAATTCGACTTCCATCACCAAAGTCAGTCACTGGTGAGCCTCGAACCTCAACCCACCTCCGCCCATCCCACCCAAGGCTCAACCCTGACTCCAGCATGGTGTGACTGAATTGTCGAGGGCACAATAGAACGGAGAACGGTGCACGAGCAACGCACGAGGTGGGTGGGAACAAAAAATGGAGCGTGTCTGATGGGAACAGCTAGAGAGCAACGACCCAGCGGGCTCGCAATAAAAATACGGGGCCGCAACTGTTAACCGTACACCTTCATAATGGATAGGTGAGCCGAAGCATTGTTGTCCTTTGTCGTTCGACGTTTCTTGCTTTGTCGCCTGCTTGTGGGGTGGGGTGGTTGTTAAACCGTCGATTGAAGCTATAAAGGATCGAAGAAGGATGTGTATCAGCAATTAAGAGCGTGGAGGTTAAGAGCGTCCAACAAAAGACAACGGTTTTGTGTGAACGAGAGAAAATCTCATCATTATCCGACAAGGCGGCTTCCTGCGAGCGTTTTTCTAAAGAAACGCCATTGACGAGCCTCAGGCCATAATTAGACGCTGAATTATCTAAATTCTTCACTCAGGAATTCGAACATCGAAAAGGATGTTGAATTAGAAATTCGTTATGTAATTTAGGAGGTAAAATTTACAGTACTTTTCATTTACCGGTAATCTGATATTTCCTTTTCTACCTTTTTGCCAGGAAATTAAATTTTAAATAAAAACCAGGAAAAATCGGAAAAAATAAGCATAATTTACTGAAAAATAACACTTTTCCCAAAAAAAATTATTTATCCAACTGTAATTTTGGTCATTATCAGAAAACTGATTTATCGGTAAAGCCCTCCCAATTACGTATACGACATGATACGATATAATAAAAAATATTATGTGCATTTTCTTTGCGGCATACTGTTATAAGTGTCAAATTGTCTGTGTCTTGTAAAATAATTCATAATGATCATGCATTTTCGAGATTACGCACATTATGTAGATAGCATTAAATTTTCTTCTAACAAAAGTGACTCGAAATGTGGATTCGTTTGAAAAAAATCCGTTCGTGATGTCCGCTATATGAAAAACATTACAAAATCGAGAGTCAAATTACACGTTATTTTTATATGCGGATAGGAAAAAAATCGTATACCGCTATTTCAATTTTCGACCAGCGGACGCTATATACTGATTTAATTGATTCAAACTGCAGATTTATCTGAGAGTGCTCGTTGGTTGCGAAATAAATATTTTATTTTTTTTGGTGTATTAATAGTGTGTGTTTTGTAGTACGGCACTGTGCACAAATAGGACATGCCGATTATAAATTCGTAAACTTTGTTCGACTTATTTACATAGCGAGCGTTTTTTTAAATAATAATGAGCGAAGGGTGAGTCGGGAGCGTCAGTTTCAAAATCGCTTATCTGTTTATGTATGAATTACCAGATTGAATTATAGATTATATTCAATAGTTTTTTTTTCATCCGTATTGTTTTTTTCTTTAAAAGTGAATAAAATATAATACCTACATATTTCGTTAATTTATTATTTTATGGATATATTATATATTTTATTTTATGAAAAACAATGAAATTATCGCTGATTATTATTATAATAGTGAACTGAACTAAACTTGATTGAAGGATTCTAAATATTACTGAACTAGATTTTTTTTCATCACAAATAATTCGCACGATACCATAAAAGTTCGTATAATATATTATATTAGGTTTATTGCATTTGATTTATCAAATCATTTATTATTTTACTATAATGTAACACGAGAGCAGGTCAATAAATAGATAAATAAATCTGATGCGCAAAATTATTAAGTTTTTTGCAAATTATAAGATATAAGATAATATTTTCTTATCAAACGTTTTAGTTTCCACCGATTATTAAAGTTAAACGACAAGTAGCGACATTATTGAATGAATTATTTCTCCTCGAGATAACATCCTGATAAGGTTGATTTTTAGTTTTTAGTATTTATCGTTTCCCTTAGAGGGCACATTAGATATGAAAAAAGTTTCTGAATAATATAAAAAAATCTCATCCCACATTTAATAATGATGATAAATAACAAAACCGCATTTTTATCTTGAAAGACCGAAAAAAAAACCCAACATACAATTTCAAAGACAACAAATCAAAAAGTCAACGCCTTTCGGAAACGCACTCCCCCGTCACGCGGTGAAGTGCACACGCGATTAGAGAGCAAGTACACTAGAATACCTGTTGTACAACAATTACCCCTCCCATTTCCCCGCACACACACACACACAATTGCCCACAAGAAAACGGGGCATGAATGGAAAGCGGTGCGTGCGAACGCGACGAGGACAATTGCCCGGCGCGAAACTTCACCTGTTGCTTCGCCACTCGGCATGGGGAGGGCGAGGGGCGGCGGGGCGGGGCCGGGGGCCCTGTCGGGGGCGCAGGGCGAGGGCCTACGCCCCCCGGGCCGACGGCTCGTCCGCCGGAAATGGCGAATTTAAATACATTAACGCGCGCCCCCTCGCTCTTTCTGTAGTGGGCGATTGTTCAAGTGTGGGGCGTGTGACTTTTTTATGTTCGAAAATAAATTGTGTGCGAATGTATTTTTTTTTTGTTGTAAATTTAATTTAATTTATTTCGGTTGGTTATTGATGATACCTAACTGGGGCGGCTCAGTAATTTTCGTAGATTTTTTTTTAAATAATTGTATTTATAAAAAAATTAATATAAGGGAGGAGGGGGTTAAATACAACTTTTTATATGTATGCGACACAAATATTCTGTTATTTTTCATTTGAAATATAATATGCAGTAACTTCCCAAAATAATATGCCGTTGTTAGGCAAAATTCAAAACTTCGCCTCTTCTAAAAATATATTTCAACGTTCAAATGATTTTTTTAAGTAATAATTATAATTTTTACGTCGTAAATTTACTCTGAAACACAAATACTCTTGTTAATTTTTTTATCGAATATATTTTTATAAAAGAAAATATTTATTATTCAATTTATTTTGTCACCTTTCAAAATTTTCCGTCATTAAGCATTATTTCTTTTTAATGATAATATGTGTGTAAATTTGAAACATTCAAAGAACTCAATCAGATATATTAGTCATGTGACATAATTCTCATTATTAAGAAAAATTCGTAATTACTTTTCAAATTTAATGAAATCAGAGCTACTATAGAATCTTATTTTAGCTACGATCGTATATTTATATAATAAAATAGATATAGATTCAAGTTATATTACTGAAGTTAAGATTTAAAAAAAATGAATATGATGGCGAACTTTTAGTTTAAAATTATTTTATACGGATTCAAAAAAATATTGCTATTCAAAATAAATAAAAAATAATAATACACCCGCGCACAGTTTAAGAACCGCCTCATAATAATCTCCCCTGAAGTGGACGCGCATTTAATCGTTCTAAATTTAAAACATGAGGGTAGCCATGTTGAGATTTGGCATTGTCTGCACATGTGCAGGTGCCATCAATCTAATCGAAACAACACGAAACGCGACCATACAATCCTAACCGAGGCGAAATTTTAATTAATAACGATTCAATTTCATCCATTGATCGAGATCATAAATCTCTGTTGCATGATTCGAAGCAGCTGAGCTGGACTGGCTAACTGGACCAGAGACCAATTAAGGTCAGGATCTCGCTCATTGGTGTGCAGTTTCAGTTTCGAGAACTATGAATGAATATTCAATCAGATGGTAATCAATTTTTAACTGCTCTGTTTCGCGGTTGTCGCCCGATTGATTGTTTTTTTTTTGTTGAAAATGTTATGATGATGTTTTTGTTGTAATATATGGAGTATTTGGTAGTGGTTTTATTGATTGGCCCTTTTTTTGTAAATTATTAAAGAAAATATTATAAACGTGTTTTTTTTTAAATAAAAATTCAGGATTTGAAAAAAGTTTATTTTTCTTCAAAATTAAATAAAATAAACATAGATTGTGTTATTATAGTTACACAAAACTATTCATTCTTTTGAAACTGGTTTAAGTCAATTTTCTATGAAAAATGAGTTTGTGTACATTTTTATTAGATCAACCAAATTAAAATAATCATTCATTAACATTTTTTTCTGAAAATGGACTTATACCAATTTTAAAACTATGGTAAGAGGCTAATAGATAATGGTGATTATTAGACTCGATTATTTAACTAATTGCAAAACATTCATATTTACGAAAAAATCAAATATTCTGCTGATTTTTTTCTGAAAATATACTCAAAACTGTGATACCTCAATTGTTATACTAAAACGTTCAAATTTCCATAAAAATTAAATATCCTTTCATTTTTTTTAATAGATATTCTATACATGATACATATCGATTTTGGAGAAGATTTATTCCAGAATATCCTTCAATATTTTTTTAGAATAAGCAAAATTTTACATCAAACAAATTCCAACACAATCAAATCTTACTTAACCCCAACAATTAACATTTTAAAAAAACAAGAACCACACTCAACCATCTTCAGATCACTTTTCAACCACCAACCCCACCCGAACTCACTCCCCCTCAAACCCGACAATCACCCCCCACAAACCCAACACCCACAACAACCGAAAAACCCACGACAGCCGAAGGGAACGAACGCTTTAGAATTTAGAGAGAGCGTGTGTCCGTAATCAAAGTACACGCGCGTTTCGAAAGAGCCATCTTGGATGTCACGCGGCGTAATCTAACGACGAAATATATTACAGGACCAGTCCGACATTACACGCCATCATGACTCGCAGCATGTCCTGAACTTTCTAAAACTGCCGGCCTTGGAAGAGAAACTCGACGAGGTGGTTGGCGCCATTGTGTGTGTTGGTGATGCTGGTTTTTCGGATTTGGAATGGTCGGTTTGTGTTGGGTTTTCGAGGGTTTGTGTGTGTGGTTCGGTTCGTTTTGAAGTCGGTGTTTTTGGATATTTGAAAACGTTGAAAAGAAGATAGCATGGAAGCAATGTCACCCCTCTAGATAGCTTTATCCGGAAACGACCATTAACCCCTCGGAACGTGAAATTTTCAATGCTTTGAAGAAGAAAAAAACATTTTTGAGTAACTAATGAACTTATTTAAGAATTTCGAAACATGGAACACTAATTTGAAGATTAATATGAAGTCGTATTTAATGAATGTCATTAACAAATCACTCATTGAATCGAAATTTGATTAATGTATGTATTAAGAATGAATTGGAATATCAATAATGAGAATTAACAAAAATTCTGTACATATTTACTACTTGTCAAAATAACCATTTCGGGACATATTTATTCACCTCTTGACACAACGAATACGTCAATATAAAAAGGATTCAATTTAACTGTTCATTAAAAAATTTAAATTGTGCCATTTTGGTCCATTTTTTAATCAATTTTGTTTGATTTCGGTTTAATGCGAATCGATTATATTGTGAAAGTTATGAATGTACACGTGCGGTTGATATTTCGTCCTATTCTAATGTACATTTATTCGTTTTAAGGTACGTTTTTTTTACAATGCACACGTTTTAATATGCTCAGTTATTATATTTATTTAATGCTCAGATTAAATGTACATTCATTTTATTTAATTCATGTTTAAACTGTTCCCAATTCCAATTTATGCGTTTTTCAATGAAAAACACACTAAAAAAATCAAAGAATGACTAAACACAAAAAAATAACCAATTCCATTTCCGAAACCGATGATAATAGATATTCGAAAAAACTCCGAAAACAATAGAAATGGACTATCACCCCTCAGCATAACCTTATCCGGAAACGTCCTTTAACGGCAATCGTCACCCCTGAAGACTTCGGAGGGCACTTTCCATTATCATAAAACAACATTTTACACACAAAGCACATACTGTGTATGCATATTCATGCAGGATATGGGGGAGAAGTGGAATCCTTTCCCACACCCCGAGGGTGGACCTCTCGTCACGGATCCATGGACGAATTTAAATCACAAAAAATATGAACGGACCTCTAGCATTATATCTTAGAATTTATGAGACACGCGTTCGGGGTTCGTAATTTTAATAGTATAATACTATGCTGGTATTATAAATTCATCCCTTTGTTTTTTATCTTGAAATGTTTTAGTTTTGATCATATGTAAGACAAGAGTTTTGTGATACAAACGTCATTAAAGTATTCTATCTTTTTAAGGTATCATATTGTAAAAAAGTTTTTAACTTACTATTAGAAACATATTATATATTTCTAGCATACTATCAGGATCAAAGTTTTTCTATTAAAAAATTAAGAAAATTCCACTTTTTATAACATTAGGATAAAGCGTTTCTACAATTACATATATGTATTTATCACAAAATATACAATCCTTTTAACAAACGATCAAATATTTAAATATTTTTCCATATCACAGTGTTAAGAAGATTATCGTCAAAAATTTTATATTTCATTTAAATAATTTCAATATCATTCATCTACATATCATTCAATTCATTACTTAAATTTCAATCAGAACGATATTTTTTAAAAAATGAAACGTTAACTATAATAATATAAGTTTTCGAAAATAAATCATTATAATTTGTTATGAAAGCAAGCGTTGTCTTGAAAAAATCTCATACGGAACGGTTACGGTACAAAAAGCACGTTTACCCATCAAAAAATCACCCCTCCGTTAATGAGTCAAGAATAAAAATTCAAAAATTACCCTTTTCCACCCTCGCTCTCGTTTGTGATTATTTTTCAAGCATCGTTTATATCGTGCGAATGTAAAAACGATCATTTAATGGTCCGTCAATTTTCGAAAACTGTCCGTAAACGAAAAAACCGTAATTAATCGAAAACAGCGGAAACGGACCTTTGATTTATACAGCGCACGATTTCAATTTTTATTGTGAAACTAAGGGAGGATTTAGTTGTTTTTGGCGCAATAACTTTACGTACTTCGAATGAAATGTACTGGTAATAGAAACATAAGCATTGCTCGTAAAGATAATGGTCGTTTTTGGAATAAAATTATCCTTACATGCAATAAAATTCTAATCATTTGACCCTTTCGCTCCGGGTGTCGTAATAATGTGCCGATACAAAATATCGTATACCTAAAATACTAGAGAATAATAAAGCGATTATTCGGACGAATAAAATAATATCAAATTCGATAGTTAAACGAAAGATTATTGCATTGAAATAAACATCTTCATTTGAATCTATTTAGTTGTTTCTCGTTTTATATTTCAAATTTTCAGATGAATATGTTTATATGCCATTATAAAAATACGTTCTACACACCAATGCCGACGTTTCAAAATTTGATTGAATTTTCAAAAATCTTGTAATACTAGTATATAGGCCCGATGTTAATAACATCGGCTGTGAATTGATAACCAAACTATTATGTAATAAAATAAAAATTAAATGTATTCATGCAAAAATATTTTATAACTGTGCCGTCGATGCCCAACAAATATTTTGTACATTATCTCCACAATATAAGTTTGTTGGGCGATTATACCCGATTTGAATAAAAACGAATGAATAATTTTTTTTGAATAATTCGAAAAAACAATAGTATCGACGGGTTGATCATTTTAAAGTCGCGAGCGTCATCGAACAGACACACACACAAATCCACTATTATATACAGGGGATTAATGTATAACAATAGTGAACTTGTATTGATTATATGGACCACTATGAGAAATTCTTAACCTTCGTATCTCAAAATCTTAAAAATGACACTTATTATAAAAAAAATTAATATTGAAAAAAAACTCGAATCAACCACACCAAAACCAAAAGAAAACACACCGTCAAATAAAAAAAAAATACACTCCGAGTCAATCACCACACCCCAGACAAGCTCTACACCCTCGTCCGAAGCTGATCCTCACGCAACACCCAAAAGAGCAACAAAGAGCAACAGGAGACGCACACACACCCATGCCCAGGACGAGGGGACCCTGGCCGAGGAGCAGCCTTTTGTCTAACCCCTGGCTCGGTCACGGTGGGTGGGTCTGGTACCCACCCGCTGCGTGGGGAGGTCGGTACCTGTTGGTTGATGGTCGGATGCATTCCAGTGCGCTTGGGTCATCAGCCTCGCGCCGGACCACCTCACGCAACGTGTTAACCCCTTACTGGTGGGCCGTGCCGTATCTGGCGCGTTCGGTGGATCGCTTGTTAGGGGGTCGCGGGTGATGCGTGTGTGGAATTGTGTATGTGTTGCGGTTAAAGTGTATTTTGTCTGATGTTTTAGATGGTATTTGAATACAAATTGTCTAGTTGAGATATGTTTCACTAGTCAAAGTGTATTTTCAACTTGAGAGATGAGTTTTTGACAGTTCAGATTTTTTTTAATGAATATTTGTATGAAATAATGTGTATATTTTACTTCTACGTCTGATTATTGAAAAGATTTTGATGATATAATATCTCAACAAGGCATTCGGCACGAAAACGTTAGTTTTGAGTCCATATTAATGGACAAGTGACGTTTAATGACCCATATTCCTCAGTGGCATTGGCAACACTGGCTTGTTAGTTGGCGTATAAATACACATTGTTTGACTCTGACCAGTTAAATCATATTTCCATTGTGTCAAATGAAATATATTTTAACTAGTCAAAATAAATTTTAACTGATAAATACACTTTGACTGCAACATATACAATAAACCCCTATAATATCCCTAAATGCATCAAAAATCTTCTTTTTTTTTAATTTGTTATCAAATTCATTTGAAACAAGCAGTTAACACGTAAAAATGTCAAAAAAAAATTTAAATTTAAAAATCTTAACCCTCAATTAATTAACTTAATTTCATTAAATGATCAAGTTGAATGCACATTTATTTTATATATAATGCACATTTGAATTGTTCATTCGTATTCGTATACGATTCGACAGAAAGATTTTTCATAGATGAACGGAAATTATACTATCTATAAAAACCTACATCAGATCTTTTTAGGATTTGAATACAGATCGATAATTGCTTAATTGATTGAAATGTACGCCATACTAAATCATGTCACGTACATATAAAGTTTAATAAATAACTGATGGTTGAAAAAATCACGCGGTGAAGGGTTAAGCCGGCCGTTCGGCTCAATGAAAAAAAACATCGAAAAGAAGGCAAAAGGTTAAAAAAAGGTAAAGTAGTTGGGGAAGAAGGGTTGCAGGGTGTCCTGGCACGGAGGGCACCTTCACCGGACAAACGGGTTCCTCAGTTATCCTTCGTCTGGTTTTATTTGTTTATGGCTGTGTATTTTTGCCCCTTCGTCGTTCGTCTTGAAGGAGTTTCGTTTGTTGTCCCATGATAAAACTCTACATTTGATTAAATTAAAGGGTCTCCTTTTTAAGAAATAGTGAAGCGAAGTTTTAACTCGGTTTTTATTGAGGAGTCACGATTTATTTATTGATCGAATCAAACGAAGACCATTCTTTTTTCTCAATTTCGCTCGTTTATTTCTATCGAAAGGAATTCGTATCGCTTCTCAATTTTATCATATCTAAAAGGATTTACAAAATCAATTATTCATTGAAAAGGACTCCTGATTTTTTAATCTTCTAGATCTAAAAACCCTACATTAATCTATAAAAAAAAAGATTTATTCCGAACAATTTGCACTATCAGACCGGCTCGAATTGGAGCGGCGTCTCTTCCTAGAAGCAAGTAGACATACTTTTTTTAGATTTGGAAAACACGTTGATTATTTCCGTCTGCGAGGACGACTAATGTTCTACAAGATGGTTGAGGAGAATGTCCAGCTCAGCCCCTTTTCACCCGAAGATAGAAAACCAGAATTAGCTTCCACGATCAGAACGACTTGTAAAAGCGTTTCCCTGCACGTTTCCCTCAACCTTTAAATCGAGGATAAGGATAATGTGTAGTATTTATAGTTTTTTTTGTTGTTTTTGAATTTAATATTATTATTATTTTTTAATTATTATATGATGAAATAATTGGAATGGAAGTTGTTTTAATCAAGTTCGAATATGATGATGAACTTGTTGCAATCAAATATAATTATAGGAGGAGTTTAGCAGGGCTCTAGCCTTAGACCCAAGGTTGCAAAATAAGGTTCAATTCTGTTAATCTTCATGTTATACATAATTCGACTTGATGGTACGTACTAAAAAACTATGTAATTAAAAAAAATCGGTGAAAAAATGGGAACTGATAGTCTCTGGTACTACATCCGATTTTAATATTTGGGGGAGGGGGCATGATTACAATGTAAAATTATATAATAAAAATAATGAAACATGATAATTGATATATGTACATATATTTTTAATGAAAAATGGCATTTTGTACAATTATATAATTAAAGTTACAATTAGTCATTAATAAATAATAACTTGATTGCTATCGTAATGGATGTTAAAAATTTTATTGCCCTTTTTCAAGGTCAAAATTTTTCAAAGCATTAAAAATATAAATAATCGTTCCTTAATTAAAAATTAACGATTTCACGAAGTGAAAATTAATTACAACTACAAAACAACCTTTAGAACGAATAATATCACTATCCGACGACAAACGAATCCATCAACACAAACACTCGCACATAACACACATTTCAAATTTACGACACATCACATCAAATATCACCAAACATACAACAATCCCAAAAAACAATCGATTCCAAACCATCAATCATCGTGCCCAGATTTCTCACCGGACCCCAATTTCCACCGAGCCCTCCCAAAAAAACCCGACACACAAAAACCTCTACACGAGAAAACTCGAAGTACACCCAAAACGGGCAACAACCACCCGAAGGGGATGCCACGGCCGGCCATCACCATCATCATCACCATCATCATCACCATCATCATCGTCAAGACGACAGCACGACCACGGAGCGAAACGCCGAGAGCGAGACGGAGCACGTTCGTGCCGGTGTGTATGTGCGTAGGCACTTCCCTCGTTTCGGGGGCAATGACTGTTGGTCGTTGGGGGCGATGCACTACCACCGACCGATGATGATTCCGACGACACGTGGCCCACCGCGCTTCCCTCCCCTCTGGGTCTCCTTGTGGAGATTTTTGGGTTTTCTGATGATTTTTTTGGTTTGGTGTCATTTGATGATTTTTTGGTGATGATGCGGTTTTTTGATGATTTTTGTAGGTCGGATGATTTTTTAGTGATTAGGTTTATGGTTGTGATAATTTGCCGATCGTTGATTAGTTGATGTGTTCATATTTTACGTTATTGTTACAAATCGTTCTCGATGAATTCATCATCGACCACGATTAAGTAAAATGATACATTGACAAATTTCAAAACGTTCGATATCGAATCGATCTTGATTTTTAATGATTCCGACGACACGTGGCCCAACACACTTCCCTCCCCTCTGGGTCCCTTGTGGAGATTTTTGGGTTTTCTGATGATTTTTTTGGTTTAGTGTCATTTGATGATTTTTTGGTGATGATGTGTTTTTTTGATGATTTTTTTTATATAGATGATTTTTAAAGGTGATGTTTATGATTGTGATGATTTGCCGATCATTGATTTGTTGATATGTTCATATTTTATGTTATTATTACGAATCATTGATGATTTTTTTAGTTTAGATGATTTTTAAGGGTGATGTTTATGATTGTGATGATTTGCCGATCATTGATTAGTCAATGTGTTCATATTTTATGTTATTATTACGAATCATTGATGGTTATGTTTTCGCTTAGATTATTTTTAAAGGTGATGTTTATGAGTGTGATGATTTGCCGATCATTGATAAGTCGATGTGTTCATATTTTATGTTATTATTACGAATCATTGATGATTATGTTTTCGTTCGAGATGGATTCATCATCGATCACGATTAAGTAAAATGATACATTGACAAATTTTAAAACGTTCGATATTGAATCGATCTTGATTTATTATGATTTCGACGACACGTGGCCCACCACACTTCCCTCTGGGTCTCCTTGTGGAGATTTTTCGATTTTCTAATGATTTTTTAGTGATGATGTGTTTTTTTTATGTTTTTTTTAGTTTACATGATTTTTTAGTGATCTTGATTTTAATGATTTCAATGAAAATTTATAAAATAAATACTAAAAAATAAAGTGTTAACACTGTATTTATAATTATAATAGAAAAATCTTTTATATTCAATTTTTTTCTTTCATCAAAATGTTCGAATTTGAGTTGATAATTTTTAAAATACTTCAATATGAATAAAGTAAACAATACTTTGGTGAACAATGGCCTTTTGTTAAGATATTCCATTAATTTTCATAGAATATTAAAGTTAATGATAAAATCAATAAATAAAATATTATAAGTAAGTAAAACGCAATTCAAATTCAAATTCTAAAGTATCAGTATGAAAATCGCGGAAAATTAATGGACAACGCGAAAATCTCAAACAAGTTTTCGATACCTAACATACTGAGAAAATTTAATTTTCGATCAACACAAACTTTTCTTGATAAAACATTAGTTTTGATAATGTTTGTAGATCGAAAATATAAATGTTATTCTGTATTTTCAAAAAAACTCAAATTTTGATTAAGATAACAATTATATAATAGAAGTTGTGAATATCGCTGATTTATTAGTGTATTAGAAATGTATTTTTATCTTGAACTCGTGTATTATTTCTAAACAAAAAAAAACTTTATCTCGAAAATAATTTAAAGCAAATGTTATTAGTTGTTTCGCGTAATATGGTATACGAATAGTTGCATAATTTTTCACGCTCGTGTAACAATTAGATGTTAACTTCAAAGTGCAGAATAAAACATTCATTAAAAGTAATATTACAATATAGTTTATCGCTCGAATTAATCAAAAAATCGCATACAATTTCGATAAAAAAAACCAATACACAATAAAGAAATTTTAACATTTTTCATAAATAACTTTGACCATTATCACAACACGATTTGAGAGCATCGTTTAAAATTTCACGAAAATTAATAACATTGTTTTTTTAAACGATATTCCATTTCATAAGATATTTCCTTCGTGTTATACGATTTTCACGAAAACACCACAAAAACCCAACCTAACCCAAATCAAAAACAGCATCCACACATCCCACTGATAACACCCAAAAAGCACACACACACACACACACACACACCCGAAAACCCCTCGAACGAAACGAGCATTCCACCGCAACAAAAAGGCGACTCGTCCTTTTGTGAGGAAGAACAAAAACCACGTACACACCATTCCGTACGTACCGACCAGACGGCGCAGAGACTGTACCAACTATCGGCCGGGCCCTTTGTGTCGCCGGGGCAGCAGGACGAGAAGGGTTGGGTCCAGGGCAACGACTCGGGCCGGAGGACGTTGTCCTCGGAGGAGCGGGGGCGTCACCGGTGGGCACCCCGCCGGGGAAAGGGACTGTTGTCGGATGGGTTCGGGGTTTGGAGTTGGAGTTGGTCGGTGGAAATTGTGTTGGTCGTTGGAGGAAATCGAAAGTGGTGTTGATTGGTGGGAATTGTTTTTTTTTTTTTTTTGGGTTATCGTTTGATTTTTAGGTGTTGAATGAAGATTCTTTTGAGTTTTTGGGTGTTTTGAATATTTTTGTTTGATTTGGTCTTTTTTTTAGAATGTATCATATATTATTTGAGGATTTCACGTATTCATTTTCTATTGGTGCAATTCACCACGTGACTAATCCATTTCCATTTCAGTCTATTTATTTAAATTATTGTTAGAATACGCATCACTTTCACCATTCTTTTTCACCAAAGTATTATTTCTTCTATAATCCTAATAAGCTTATTATTACACTTTTTCAAATATACTAAATTTTCTTTAAAATTTCCACATACAACATCTAAAAAAATTCTTCCACATATCATACAATCTTTAGACTTCAAATCCAATCTTTTAAACCAATTTTTTTAATTCAATTTTTTTAAACTTCAAATTCAACCATCAGAAATTATTACCCATATCTTACCAAATTTTTTTTTCGATTCACCTAAAAATTTTAGCTTCTTTCGCTTCATACTCGAAACATACAATACCAACATGATTTTTTTTTTTATAATTAGTATTAAGAGATTTCTTTAATGGAATATTTTATTATTTGTGATATTTTTTCCAAATAAAACCGTCTGACAAGAGCAAAAAAGAATTGCTTATTTCAGCGTGTCCCAATTGGGGACTATGGCAAGATATGGATTAAGACCGTTGTCTTAGTATTCAATGAAAATTTCTTTCTGATAGAATTTAAAGTTTAATTTGAAGCATTGAAAGTTTGAATTTGAAATGCAAAAACTGTATAGTAAGTGGAAGATTTTTTTTAAATGTTGTATTTGAAAATATCAAAGAAAATTTAGTATATTTGAAAACTATATCTACCTACCTCACTATTAAAACCAAACAAAAACCTACATTCGTTCAATCCAATTTCCATCAAAACCTCACAAACCCTTCACCCCACCACGACCATTGTCCATCCTCGTCCACAACCACAACCACCACCACCACTACCACTGTGGACCAACAATCCACGAAGTGGCCGAGCAGCCGGGTGCCCACATGACGGACGCAGCCCACATTTTCGGCATGTCTGCTCTGGTCTGGTCCAGAATTAACCCCCGACGATTTTATTATTAGCGTCTGCACGAGGGCTGGATCTGTTCGAGTTAATTTTGAACCAGAAGCGACGGTTGGATGCCGGCGAGGAAATCGCCGGAGGAATCCGAGAGGATTGTGTGGGTTTCCGGGAAATTTCCGTATTATGAATTGTATAAGGGTGGGATATGTGAATTGGATAAGAATCAAAATTCATGTGGATTATGCAATTTTTTTATCTCAAATTATTTAAATGTTTTCTATATTGGTTTGAAGTTAAAAAATATTAAGTTTAAAATGGAGAAAATTTCATATGAAATGAAAAGTATTTGGTTCGAAGTAGAAAACATTTAACTTGGAATGAAAAATTTACATATAAATGTATCGGTGGTGATTTATATAATAAGAAATGTTTCAATTGTAAATTTTAATAATTTTATTGAATTAATTTATCTGTTTAGATAATATCTATAACATGAATGAATCATAACACGAAACTTGTTAAAAATCAAAAAAAATTCCGCACGAGTAACCATCGTAATTTTAATTCATTCACTCAAAACTACACGCGTTCATTATATTATACAAACATCCATATGGCACAATACTAATAAATGAAGGGTTCGAAAATAAGTAAACACGAAAAAAAATTTGATTCACTTTGAAAACATAAAAATTTCCCACGCAATTTCCCCGCCATATTAATTCATCGAAATTTCATTCAACAGTATATATGAATGACCGCCATATGGCACAATGACGGTAGCGAAAAGGGTTCAAAAAATGCATATTTTAGATACATTGTAAATGAAAAAAATTGTGATTTACCGACACGCAAACCCCGTTAGTTGCGTAGTCAATTGTCTACAAGAACTGTTTCGAATCAAAACTCACATTTTCATAAAAATAAAATAAAATTTCATTGGAGGAATAGATTTGTGAAAATTTCGAAAGGGGCGTTTGATAAAAATTTAAAGTTTTGAATTTTTGTTTGGTTCGTCAATTTAGATGATAATTGTATGTAAATGACGTTATTGAATGATGGTAGATGTAGTGAGTTTTGAATCTGCATCCCTCATATACCAAATATTGTTGTGTGCTCCGTTTTGAACGAGGGGTAAACTTAATTGGGTGCAATCATAATAATAGCTCCACTTTGCTCACGGAAAACGTAACTCGTATAAATTAAATCATTCGTCATGGAAAAATTACGCCATTCTTCCACTAATTTTGTTTTGTTTTAATTTCATTTTTTTTTTAATTATTTCTCAGACATCTTAACGATAATTTGATAATTGTAATGATTAGCTTTATTTCGATTATTCATGGTGAAATTTTCTGAAAAAAAAAATCGTTTTATTATTACAAAAAGAAATGGTTATTCCATTTGGTTTTCAATTTAATATATGACAAATAAGGACATCGAATTTTATTTTGTTCTTTTACCACAATACGTTTCAGAGATACATATGTTGATTTTTCCATGAACACGAAACTCCCATTAGCGATCACACCTGTATGGACATTTATTTTTCAAACAAATTGATTCCGATACAAATACACCTGCATTAAGCTGAAATAGTTCTGATTTGAATTTCGAATGACTTCATCCCATTGTAGAACTAATTAGTCATTTAAAATAAATAATTCTATTTAAAGTTCAATAATCTCTCGAACACATCTAACTCTATATGTAAATCCTTAACTAACACTATCACTATGATCCAAAAGCTGTTTCTGATCGTCGGCTTGAAGAAGGACATCCTTTCGGATTACTACTACTTCATCCTAACGGTAATCTGCAACGGTCCAATGAATTTTATTCTTACATTTTTATCAAAATTATATTGCTATCAAATGCTTGTAAACGATAAAAAAATCTGGAAATTATAAAACGTATTACGATATTTTTTTGATTTTACACAATCCTTTACAAGTTATCAGACATTTCGAATCTGCAATGCCATTATTCTCATTTGGAAAGTATTATAGCAATTTTTATCAGTAATGGGCTAAATGCATAAGCACCCATATGGCATCCTTTCAAATTGCCATGGCTTCTTCGTAACGGTAGACAGTAACGTTCTGACATCCCATATTTCAAATGGAGGGCAATAAAACAACAAATCCATCTTATGGAGTAACTCATTCACCTCACTCGACACATTAACCCCTTCACTGCTGCTACTTTGCATAATATCTCGAGGACCACTTGTAGACTTAAGCATTAAAAGGGATGTGTATTGAAATGCAGAAGTTTTAACTTGGTGAAGAAAGAGCAATGTTTTCGAGTTGCGTATCGTTTTATCGTCGATGTTCAATGGTTTAATAAAAAATATAATCACTATAACGTTTTTCTTGAATATAAAGGAAAGAGAAACGGTAACTATAAATAATTTAATAGTGTCAAGAATCAATAAATGAACTAAAAGAGTTATAACCATCACACCTCATTCGATGCATTGGACAGGTAATGTTACTGCGAAAACCGCAACTCAGATATTAATTTTAACCAACATCACAGGTTCTACATAATAGAAAATAAAAATCACTCTTCGTAAGACAATATAATGTCTAATTATTGAATGAAAAAAATTATCGTAATAAAAATTATGAAAAACTGACAAATCGATCAATTGAAAAACGATATATTTTTTTAAATTAACATTTTATTCTAGTGTTATAATACTTATTTTCATAAAAAAATTCGTATTATTATAAATTAACCACGCATACTGAATTATAGCGGATATTAGCTAAAAATTTCCTAGAATTTTCACAACTCATTTAATGCATCAGTCATTTATTTATAAATACCACAATCCAAAAACCATTTTCGGTCATCACCACAAAAATAAAAATTATAATATAAATTAAGTATATAAAGTTAAAGATAATTTCGATAATGCAAGAAATTACGAAATTCGCCAACCACAAATAACTAGAATAATTATTACCCAATAGATTCATATTTGTCAACGTGTTTCAAAAAATATCAAATCTGATAAAATCTTCTTTATAATTAAAAATATCACTATCTTCAAATATAAAAAGATTATTTATCGTATTCAAATACAATTTTAATTGAGTCTAGTGAACGACCGTGTTATGCTCAGATTGCGCCCACAAGCTTAAAATTTCATTTATTCGATTATTTATTTCGATGAAATTTGCATTCTGCTCAAAATATTATGACAAATCGATCTAAGAATCATATAATAAAACAAACCTCTCATAAAATAAATCACGACAGTGAAAAAATATTGGAAACAACGCAAGTTAATATTTTGATTTTTTCAATCGAAAGCTGTCAAAAAATGGCTCACACAAAACACATAATTTACAAACATAATTTATTCCGAAATGTCTTCATCGAAATAGTTTTATAATGGAGATTAATAAAATTACCAATATTCTAATACTTACTATGTTTTGAATTTACAATTGAAATTTGTAAATGGCCCCTGATATTTGTAAATTTTGGTCCAAGTAGCCCTCGCGTACCGAATCGATATTGGACAAACCTGAAACATTCTTTCACACCACTGATGACACCCACCTACCATAACTTTTATCGAATCTCATATATCACCCCTGAAAATCTACTCTCCACTCTTTTCATATACCAAGACTACACCCATTAGTAAGTATAATTGACAGTTTCTAGACCATGACAGGTTTGGACCATTGAAGTTTCAGACCAATGCGGTTCTGGACCAGCAACTGAACTTTAATCGTTGGTTCAGAACCTTATTGATCTAGAACTTCAGTGGTCTAAAGGCGCGTTTGGTCCAGAACCTGTCGCGTTCTAGAAACTGTCCATTATACCTACTCCCATTGCTACTACCTACTCCTACTACCTAACCCAGATCGTTCCTCCCTATGGACAAGACCCACCATCATCAACCACCAACTCTTTGACCTCCACAGACGAAAAGGCACATCCTTCGAGCCTCCACGTCCTAACGGTGGTCGGCAACGACCCGGTGGATTTGAATAGCGTTTCGTCTTCTCGCACTCGAACGGTTCGCGGAACGGTACTCCACCACCGCTTTGGCCATCGCGCCAATCTCGGCGACCATTCATCTGTGGCGGAAGTGTCCATCCTCTTCCATGCGAACGAGCCGACCGACAAAACCGCATCGGCTCCTAGAAATGAGCGAAAAAATCGCCGACTACGGAGCTAATGTAAGCGGCCATTGGCTGCTCGTCGGGATGGGAATCCGCTCGTTGTGGGAAAGTCGGTGGTTTTTTGGTCTGAGTTGTTTCGACGATTGCGTTTATATTATGACACGATAGAAGGAATGCGATTTTATGGCGTGGTGAACCTTTTTGGAAAAATTTTCAATTTTTTTTTATTGGTTATCAGGCGGGTCAGGAAAATTTTAATAATAAAAAGAGCTTTCAAATTTTTTATTGATCAGCCGGTGTGTTTGATTTTGTTTGTATAATAAACATCACAATTATTTTTTTTATTCCTCGCAAATTTTGATGCCAATTAACGGACTATTTTTCAATAACGTTTTCATTAGAGATGTCAGAATTATCGAAAATTTCATTTACCGATAATCTGATAAAAAAAATCATAATTTTACTGGTAAATTAAATTTTGAAAAGAAAATAATGAAAAGTTGAAGAAACTGTAAAATCAAAAACATTAAAATAAATCGTACACTAATAAAAAGCGACTTCGAAAATATGCGAAACACAAATTATTTTTTTATTAACAGATAAATTATCACACTGTTATTTGGATCATTTACCAGCAAAAAAGTTTGCCTATAATGACATCCATAGTTTTCATTTTTGAGAAAATTTTAATTTCATCAATACAACTAGCAAATGTTTGAAAAACTTTTCTTTGATTTAGCCACCACACAATGTCGTACATAAGTAAATTGCTGTATGCCAAAACTATTTCTTTTAATAATTCTAAAAAATTCCATTTTCAATGAAATAAAATAAAAATTGAAAAAAAGTACAAATTCTTTGTCTTTCAGTCAAATTTTTGTACGAGCATTTTTTTGTACTTCTGGCACGCGTACCTTAAGTTCATTATCTATGCAATAGATGACTTAAATTATCATAAATTGCAAAATATAATCTTTCAAATATTATCAAAAGTTTCAGATCAATCACTGATCAAAACTTCCGGTATATTCAATTTCCATGTATTTATATTCATTATCGATTCTAAATTTCAGCTTCACGCTGTTTAAACTGTGAAATTGTCGTAACTCATTCAGTTCAGGTGCACATCAAGTACCGCTTTGTTGTGAAATATGACGTCGTTTTCAAATGCACTTTTGCATTAGACGTGTTACATTCGAACCGTTACAAAAGTTGTGTGGTGAAAAGAAAGTTCGGCTACGATCAAAGACCATTTCAACAGTTCGAACGAACGTGTCTATAAAAAGAAAATAATAGATTCAACTTGGGTTTTTCCGTAAAAAAATATAAAGCATTGCCGACTTTCTCGGTTTATAAAATGCATGAAATCGATTGCACTTTTTGGAACTATCGATAAGATATGACGAAAAAATTATGGAATTCGTAAAATAGAAATTTAAAAATTTCTTTGACATAAAATATTGATAATGTAATCTATATTGAAATCTTTTGAACGAAATTGGTGCAAAAGAGGAGTTTGTTAACGGCATCAGGTGAATTAATGAAATTACAATTGATCGACCATAAAGATGAAAGAAAACGATAAAGATAACGAGGGCGAAAGAAATTTTATGTTGTTTAGAATATTTCATGTTTATTTATCTCGCAACCTATTTATAATCCTATAATTTAACATCTTATTGGCTTTGTGGGTCGAGAAATTTAATATCTAAGATAAAAAATCGCTTTTTAAATGATTTCCATTCACAAGTATAAAAAAAATTTCACTCCAGAAAATGCTTATTAGAAAACATGGAAAATCGATGAAAAACTATACAGATTCTAATAGGATTACGAAAAAATCTACATATGAACTATTTATAAAACCAATAATCTTATGAACACTTCAATCTTCTAACTCGTTTAAAACTCGAGAATCCCTCTTACGAAATCACACCACCTACGACCATCTTCAATCAACACCACTTTCGATCCGATCGAGAAGGTCCTCTGTCATTTCGTTTTATTAGGATCCATAGATCTTAAGAGCGGATCGTTGGGTTTAACGGAAACAGACCCAAGGGCTCATACAATTACGAAAATATATGGATCTAAAAGTGGGATGTGCACAAACACCTATATGTGAGTTAAAATTGACTGAGAAAGGTTAAAAGACGCATATAACGAAAAATAAAATTGGATGCAAATGTTTCGTTTTGATTTTAAATTCAAATGCTTTGTGATATTTATGTTTTTTCAAATATATTTATTTGTTTCAAATGTTAAAATAATTTAATATTTGAATAAATCAATTTGCCATTGGCTTAACATCTTATAAGAGATTTTTTCAGTATTCAATATCAGTAATTACGAAAAATATTATACTTATTCTCATTCAAAATTTTTTTTGATTACTGATGATATTAAAATAAAAATCTCTTCTAATTTAATAGAAAATTTATTCAACTCTCATATTTGATTAGGTTCTATTTATAATATAAAACTTGAGTGGATCAAAAAAATTTTCAAGAAACTAAACATATGATTGAAAAAGCATATTCTGAACAAAAGGACTGCAAATACCATACTAATTCAATAATTCATTTCGTAATCAGACACAATCTTTTCAATAAAAAATTTAAGTACCTTACGAAATCACGCCTTCGTAAAACGCGTACCACTTCTAATCCGACCGGAAAGGTCCTTGACTGTGAATTTATTAGGATCCTCAAGAACCGAGTGGATCTTCGTATAACGGCAACGGCCCTAAAAGACCAAACAATGGTGAAAATATATGATTTCAAAAGTGGGATGTGCACAAGCACCTGAGGCATTTGGCACCTGTGTTAGAATCAACGGTACTCCAACGCAAGTCGAGGCTGACAAAAGGGCCGCAAAAGGTTGACAAACGCATCAACTCTCCAGGAGTATTCAATGCGATTTGAATCAAATAATTTTAATAAGTTATTTTCAGAATTATAAATATAATAATAATTAAATTAAAAAAAAAATCGTTGTTATACCAAAAAATCAACTTTTTCATTTAACAAATATAATTTAAAACATTTTTACATGTATTAGGGAACAATTTATACTTGTATTAAAAAAAAATACGCGCATTTTTCACGAGTATTAAAATATATACATTCTAAAAAATATCTGTACCTTAAAACGAATAAATGTGCATTAGAATGAATGTAAATAAAGGACGGCAATGCCGCAAATGTGAACAGGACAAAACACCAACCGCACGACCATTATTCACAATTTTCGTTATAGAATCGATTCACAACAAATCGAATTCAAATAAAACCAATATTGATTCAAAAGTAAACTTTGACACTTTGACATTTATATTGTATTGCCTTTAGAGAAATACTTCTCTAGCGACGTTGCCAACTACTTCATTTCAATGCACAAACTATTCATTCTATTTCATATTTTTTTAATGCTCACTTTATACTGCACAATTTTTTTATTGCACACTATGAATAAAATACGATATTTTTTAATACACCATTAATATTTTTTGCACAAGTAATTCATTTTAAGGCACACTCTATATATTTTTTTTAAATCGCACCCGATCTACTATACCGAAAGATCCACACATTTTCCAAACGGACAAACATTAATAAGGCCTGTCTAGCGAAAAAACCACACACACACACACGCACCGTCCACTGGACAAGAGAAAGGAGTGAAATGCACTTAAAATATTCAAGCACAAAACCTTTTTTGATGTCCTCATTGACGTAGCCCGCAGCGCTTTAGGTATTCACATCTTCTTCAATCAGGTCGGGGCATTGACACAACGCTTCCTTTTTGTTGCGGTTACTTGAAATAACTATGCAGCCAGCGGTCATCTATTATGTTACCACTGGATGAAAAAAATTTGGTCTAAGTGTGGATTAATGACGGTGACCGTTATCGGATTCGGACATCCTGATTGCTTTTGGAATCGATGGGTGTTTTTGCAATTATTTTTAAGTTGTCATTCTTAATTTTTTTGGTCCGTGTGTTAATTCGATCGTGGTCAGTATTTGAATATTAAAACCGAAAATTTATATTAAATGGTTCGAATTTGTTTTAAAAGGTCAGTATCTATCGTCAATATTTTTGATAAAACAGACATGTGAAAATTTTTTGTACTGTCGGAAGTTTTTCGCAATATTTTTATTGGGACTTAGCTGAATGTATTAGAAGAGATGTGTTCTATTTCGCAAATTTATAAGTTCGCTAATTAATATTATATTATATAATTAGTATACTTATATATTCAAGTGCTTCAATACTAGTTAAAAGTTAAAGTTAGATTAACTAACATTTCTATCATTTATACTGACCGTCTAATAAAACAATACTAACCCGAAAAATATTCAAATACTGACCAAATATTTTGTTCCGATTAATTGATCATTTTGGCTATAAAAATTCTTGTATCCCATGAACATTTATCACAATTTTATAGATATATAAAAATTTAAATGCCTTAATAATTTTTGATTCCTAACGACTCCTGAATAGACCCAAATTTATTCAAAACATATTGATTTTCAACCGATAAAAAAGGAAAACCATTTCAAGTCTAATTTCTTGGCGCACATATAATATGCAAATCGTCCATATTTTATTATTTACACAAGGAAGTCACGTAGCGAATTTACAAACGTTTACCTTACATAATAAGATTCGCAAACGTTTCGAATCACCGATAGCGAGAACACCGAAACGAATATCCTTCATATTCAAAATTCAATACAAAAACATATATACATCGTTATCGACTACATTTTTTATTCGAAAAAAAAACTATTTTGGAACATCACTGTTGGGTGAGTGATAAAAAAATATGTCCACGCACGATAATGATAAAAAGTTTCATGGTACGCCACTGAAATATCGCTTTATGGAACAAACACGTGTGACAGAGACGGATACTGTGTGTAAAGTATGATATCGTTATTATTATGCCAGTGGCGGCGCACGCGCGGCTACCGTATCGCAACTTTATTACTGTTTCGGATTCAATGGTCGTTTGTGGGAAACAGGGATTTCCAATGTGTATACTGAATTTAATTTTGTTTTTAAATCGTCGTCATCATGTACAGCATATGTCGATAATGACTGTTGTTATTATATGGTATCTTATAGGACGTGTCATCCGTTTTCGATTAAAATAAAAAGTTTTCTTTGGATATATTGGGTATTATGTCTTCTAATAGTACTATTTTGATAATATAATATATCACCCTTTTTTGTTTCGGAATAAACAAATTTTATTAGGATAATAAATAAAATGCTGTTTTGTCACGTGATCATCGAATGGAGTGGTCTCGTTGGTCAATTTGAGAAGAAAATCGAATGAAGATCAAAAATGAAAAAATATTGAGTATTTGAAAATATAATAGTATCAAATGACCACTAAATGAAACATTGAATATTTTTCTAAGGAGAGTTCAAAAAAATTATTAAATAAATCAAGGATTCCAATTCATCGAGCATTGGTATGGATTAAATAATTTAATGTAGGAAAATATTTTATATAAAGTAAATATGACTGAGATTATTAACATAAAATTTATTATGTTCTCGAATTTCTGAGAACCATCATTTTGATTTTTATACATTCAGGATCAGATTATATAATGAGGATTATAAAAATGTTTTATTGCAGAATTTTGACTCGCAAGATGTGTTTTTTTTTCATGTTATTCATAAATTTTTGAATAATTAGTATGTTTTCAAATATGTTTATGATTTTATTATATGATAAAACTTTTATGATTCCAAAGCATTTTAAAAAATGGACCTTTGATTATTTCAAATAAAAATAAAATAAGTTTAACATTTGTCAACTGTATTGTAAATGAAATTTAAATTCATAACATGTAATCTCGTAGTGCATTTGTGTGCACAGAATTATATGAAATTCAGATCGTAATGATGTAATTTATTTTTTGAACACGTAATCATAAAAAGCATTTCATATTAGAAATATCAATAATTATTACATGTTTAAATTTTAAAACGTTTATAATTTTTATATGATTAAAAAAATTGAAAAAAAAAATGTTTGCAATTTATGAACTGGCATCAAAAATGCAATATTTACTATACATTAATTCGATTTTCTACAGTGTATATAAAAATACATTATTTTTATACAATTTCATTCAAAACGCAACAAATCACTCAGTTAACCAATAATCAATTTGCAGAATCGTTACAGGTTACAACCTTTTAGCGGTTAATTTTATAACCGCAAATCGTGAGTTCAAAACTTCAAGGTTTCGCTGTTCTCAGGTGCAAGTATTTATTTTATATTGCGGGTGCATTTTACGATCTTGAAAATTCAAAAATCGAGTTTCTTTTTATGCGCACACGTGCAATGAACGTTTCCTCTTACGTGAATCATAAAATCAGAATTGTCGTCATGAACGATTATGCGTTATTTATTTGTTTGTTCAAGAATTGTAATTGAGATAAATGTGAAATAAAAGCCGGAAAATTAATATAAGTGGTTTTTTGAATGAATAAATTTTTTATTGAAAATTAATATGAAAATGTACATAAAAATTAATTGAAATTTAAAATTTTCCGACAAAAATAAAATAATCGAAAAAGTGGTTATGCATATAAGAGAAGTCAAAAAAATCCTTGCCAGGATAAAAAATACACGCTACGGCATCATCGAGGTCATAAAAAATGGCAAAATTGACGAAACGCAACGAATGCAAAAAAAAATAATGCAACGATTCTTCGTAACGGTGACAATAACGATTCACCTTATTTTTCCACCAACTGTAAACCTTGCGAAAAATTGACGATGACAAATCGTATTATTGTGTCAAAAAGCGATTAATCGTCGTTCTGCAAAATGGAAACGAGACTTGGCAATATTCGTATTATATTTATATAATTTTTTTTTACTTTTAGATACAGAACATTGCGAACATCCTGTGGTATTGTGCGACACTAGCGATAAGAAATTTGCTGTTCAGTATCGTTCGCTCTCGTTTTAAATAAATATATTTTTAAATGAAATGAATGATCGCTTATTTTAATGTATATTTAATTTGATAAAAATATTATATCAATTTTTTTCGATTCTGTACATTCAGCGAATGCGTTATGGATGACGATAATAATTTTTTTTTTATGATAGCTGTTATCGTAAAGTAATATGATGTATTGAAAGGATTAACTGTTACATAAAAATCGTGATGTGTGTGGATGAAATGCTTCGAAAATATAATTTCCGATTATCATTTTTTTGATTTTCGTTAAATAAGACGTGTATGGAATACAAATGGATTTGTTATATGCCCTTTTTCTATATAAGATAGATCTAGCATGTCGACCCCAATGATAGATTTATATCAAACAACTCTCAGCTTCTGAGAATCTTTTATTGTGTCGTATTTCTAACAACATCCTGGTGATCGTTGGACCAGAACAGAACCAAGAATCCAATAATAAAAAATATATAATACTATAAAAGAGCCAAACAGTCGTTTCGAAGTATGATTTTTTTTCAGGTGGATTAAATGTGACCGCTTTAATTATTACATGTGAATTTTTTTCGAAAAATGTTTTGTTTCGCGTCGACTCGATCTTATCAGAGGGAGTCCATGTTTATCTTTGAGTTTCTTCAAACGGTTGTTTCATGAAAAATACGACTCGTGTAGACTTTCTTTTATCTGTTATCAGATAAAGTGGAGATGTGTTGCACATTCGAAACGTAAACAGCCTACTGAATGACTTTGTTCATATTGTAAAATACAGGGCGCATTATTCTGAAATGCACATTTTTTCCGATTTTCCAATAAGATTCAATAGGAAAACGATAATTTTCTTCAAAACAGTTCAAATAAAAAATATAGGGGAAACTTGGGTAATTCTGTGGTATTAAGCGTTCGTTGTCATTGTTGCATGATTGCTCTACATGACTAAAAAACATGTCTATACCAACAACACATGTGAACTGTTACCACTAAATTAAGCCAGCTCGAATTCCTATATCTACTAACAAGCTTTTAGTAGACATGATTTTCGAAAATAAATCGGTATTATTAAAAAAAAATAGCTTTATTCCAACTATAAGGACAGGCGCCCACTGGCGATTGAGTCGCGCGCGATCGGAAATGGAACACATCGTTTTGGGTTGAAATGCGAGCATATGTCATATAGTAATATATAGGCCCGATGTTAATAACATCGGCTGTGGATTTGTTAAGAAACGGAAGACGATAAAATGTGAAAACCCAATTGTGTGAACCCGAAATGTGTATCCGATTTGAATATTTCATATTTAATTAAAAAAATAAAATGAATAATAATAATATTTAATTAAATATCTAAATAATTCATTTGTTATTTATTTGTGATATATAGGCTACCCGATGCCCGTACTCGATTTGAATATATTTAATATTTAATAAATAAAACCAATTCATTTGTTATTG
>JAOXNN020000027.1:2410740-2441934 GCA_028571205.2 Hydropsyche betteni | reverse complement strand
GATCGTTTAGTCGCGAAAATGGAACGCATTGTTTTAGGTTAAAGTGCGCCCATATACCATATGGGCACGCTTTAACCTAAAACAATGCGTTCCATTTTCGCGACTGAACGATCGCCGCGACTACAAATCGCAGTGGGCGCCTGGCTTCATACGCACAACACCCCCGCCACTGTCAAAACCCAATCCAAATCGAAACCGCCGCCGACCGAAAAGCACCGCCGCCAACCTCGAAAACCCCGAGACCCATCCCGCTCCGCACAGGTGGCAGCCCTGTCCGAAGTGGCACACGGGCCGGGTTCATCGGCCCTCAGGTTTCCACCCTGCGCAAGGACAGCACGCGCCTCGTATGTGCTCGTGTGCTCTACCGGCCGACGGACCACACCTGTTCGACGATCACCTGTTTGTCGCCAATGCATTTGACGTGTGTGTGTGTGCGCATCGCTGAATGAATGGTCTGATTGTTAAGTGATCCGCGTTGAGTGATGGCGCGGGTGACTTTTCGGTTTTTTGTGGATCGGTCGGGGAAAATTTGAGTTCGCTCGTTAGGAAGAAAATGTGGGAATTGATGTGGTTGTGTGTGAGAAAAATTGCGACGTTTTCCAGTTTCTTTTTTTTAGTACTGTAAAGAATGTGTAGATGGCGTTAATCGTTGAGTAATATGCGAATATCTTCTCCTTTTTTCCATTCAAACAATCTTATTTCTTTGATCCTTTTTAATTTATTTTTTAACTGTCGTATGATCCAGTAATTGGCAGCAGTCCCATGTGTCATTTGAATGTGACTCAGCAAATTTATTTTTTATTTAAATTCAAATATTTCTTCCTAATCGCAATTTCATTTATACATTTAGTAATAGGCATATCAAAGTTGTTTGAGTTTTAGAGTCATAAACCTTTAGGATTTTTATTTTCAAAATTACTCATCTCTAATAATATAATCTGAAAAAAATAAAAATATAATTTTTTTTCAAATTTCCATTTATACAAATACTCATTTATATATTGTTTATTCATATAAAGTACAAATCTGTGTACAATAACTCTCTACGAATATTTTCACTAGAGAAAACTACGAAAATGGAACACTTGGCATCCTAAACTAGGACGTAGGACATTCGCGAATAAAACCGTCCTTCGCGAAGTGGAACATTTGGCAAACACACAAACGTAAATCAACCATTATATAACACAGACCCGATCGAATATTACATGTGGACTTTTTTCAAATCGTCCTTGAATATAAAACGGTCCTTTCGAACGTAAAAACAAACTCAGCATCACATTGAATTATGATAGCATAATACGAAATCGATGAGCACGCAACGACTTTCACTCTTTTTTTAAGTGTGTCTATCGAAAATATATTTAGAAACGGGAAGGACAAAAAACGCTCAAAGTCCTCGAAGCGTTTATCTCCGCGGGGCGCAAAGTTCAAAATTTTAATACGTTATCGCGTTTTAGACAAGAAATAACCACGTATGTGTGTTCAAATGTGATAAAACTAAGAAACAAGGATTGATATTTTTCGAAAACGAATCTATGTCACTTGTATAGAAATCGACAATTCGAGCGTTTCATAAATACTGAGCTTGACCAGCGAACGCACAGTATATAAATGGTGAACGTTGTGCAAAGATAACGAGTTGAAATGGGTAACAGCTGATTACGATTAGAGTAAACATTCGTTACGTAATAAAAACGATAAATAATCGTTTGAATACGGTTTTGTTGGAATATCAAAAAAAAATGACGTGATCGAAAAAACTGTTTATAATTTTTGACCGACTTGTGTGGCCTATAATTTTAATACCGTATACAATTTAATTCATTTTTTTGTTTGCCGTTAATAAACTTATTATATGTATAATTTGAATAATCTTTTCATTGAAAAAATGCTATATTTGAATTGTTTTCACAACAATCAAATCGTTGTCCGTAGACCATAATCCATTATAAAACTATTATGTTAATACACGAAATGGCATGTTCTTATCGAATTCACAATCGTATACATTTGCATACGCTTTTTTTCCGCGGCATTTGAATAACAAATGTAACTTTACCAAAGCACGCCTCATTCTTCTTTTCTCGAAGCTCGATCGATCCCAATCTTGTTTTTTTTTCATACAATACTTTAGTACAACTATATATTTCTAAACGTGGTGGTAAATACCAACTGATACAGGACTTTATTAATTTAACAAATATCTTCCGTTCGAATGCAATATGAAAAATTTAACACTCAGGAAGCTCTTGCCGATTAGTCTCGAAGATTTTTATGCGAAGATAAGAGATTTCCAACAACTCAGACGTCCGGCATTGGCGTCAAAGCAGAAGTTGTAAAGCCTGTCCATCTTGGAGGTGGACACGAGTGAGCTTCCTGTGCTTGAACTTGGACAAGTCGTCCCAACTGACCTCCTTTTGCCACCGAGAAGCGATGTCGGTCTTTTTTTCGAATTTATGTCCTTCCTCTCGCTTAGTGTTAATTAAAAACTGTTGCGAGAACATTGAAAAGTGTGCACGCCGTTCTCTCAGTGGGTTAACAATTTCCTTTAGAATTATTTGAAAAAAAAATACAATTCTATAGAATTTAGGTCTTATGTGGCGGATTTACTTCATTGGGGACTTGAGGCGTTAAAAAAATTTGAGGGCCCCTTATATATGAATATAAATATACCGGGTTCCGAACATTCATTACGATACGTGCAAATTGGAAAAAATTAGAGTGGCAAACGAAAATTTTATCGTTTATTATTGTTACAGTGACGTTCCGAGACCATGTGTCGTCGTTAAACAAAATTCAAAATGTTGACTTCTCTAGAAATATGGTTTAAAGTTCAAATTATTTTTTTTTAAATAATAATTTTTTGAATTTAATTTTTATGTCGTAAATTTAATCCGAAGCATATATCTTGAAATTAATGTTTGTTTTTACAAAGAAATTTATTTTGCAGCCTTTCAGAATTTGCCTATGCGGACAGAATGTTACAGGATTTATAGTCAGGAACATTGAGAGAGGAGAAGAGGGAGTAAATTTCCAGGGCCCGTGACCGATTTTGAAATTTTTTTGTGTTTCTATTACTTTTGAAAGATGTTGTTTTTTTTTTTTGAGAAAATTTTTATTGTTTTTTAAGAAAATATTTTTTGGGATTCGATTATTATAATAGTATGGTTTTTTTCGAAAAATATTGGATACTCACAAAAATATTTTCGAACTTCTTTACAAAGACTCTGAAATTTTTCTCTACTTCCCTGAATATAGTACAGTTAACCCCAGTAAACCCAGTACAGTAGAATCCACGTTATAGGAAGTTAAGGTTTTTCAATTTAAATTTTTTTGACACTTTTACGTATTAACTGCTTGTTTCAAATGCATTTGAAAAAAAAATTGAATACATTTGAACGATATAAGGGGGGGACGTTATAGGGGGGTTTACTGCAGTCGGTTTCATAAAATAAAAGACAAATAGACTATTTTAACAAATAAAATTTGCTTTTGTCCAAATAACCGCCTTTCTCCCTGAGAAAATTCATTCAAATTATCCAACCAAATCCATTCGATCGATAAATAATCCATCACTTTTTTTCCAACAACAAGGGCCCCGAAGCAAAAACCTAAACCGCGCACAGACAAACCCGCCCCTGCGGATCTCACAACAACTTAAACCACCCAAAACCTAAACAACCTCACCGACACCACTTCATATCCACAATCCCACCGCGAGAGAAGCCCGCCATCGCACAAAAGGAGCATCGCGGCCGCATTGCATCACGCTCGCCGATACGCCTTTTGTGGCCGCCAGTCTAATGGCCGCCCGCCACATTTATAACGGTCCGCCGCGATGATAAAGGATGCTGGCCGGTGGCTGCTCTTTTTTCACCGACACACTTACCACTTTCAAAATGGCCGACGGCCGCCACTCTCGCGCCGGAGAAAGAAGCTCTCGCGCGGCTTTTTGTCGCCGTTTGCGCTAGATGCTTTCTAGTTTCGAGTTGCGTTTGCGAGGTTCGTCCTCTCCGCCTACGGACGATGGGTGTTTGGGTGTTGGGTTGGGTGGCGATGGCGCGGGGTGGCCAATTATGGGTATGGACGAGAGAACGGGTTCCGATTTTCATTCATTCTTTGGGAGGTTTGTATCGAAATGCGCGGTTGGGATCGTTTCGGTGTAGGGGGGGCGAGTTTGACGTAGTTTTCGTTTACCGGTATTTTTTATGTTAAATACCGGTTTATCGGTGCGTTGGATTTTGTATGAAAATTGGAAAAATGGCGAAGAACAAAAAAAATATAAGCCTATGTAAACCAACATTTATTCAAAAATATTTTCCAAAAAGAGAACGACATTACACCTATACGAACTGACATTTTTTTAAAAATGTCTTCTAACATTTTTCAAAAATATTCGAAACGCAAAATTTTTTTCGGATACGTTAGATTTGAGATATCATATTTACCAAAAATTTCATTTGCTGGTAATTTTTTTTCTAATTACCGGTCAATCAAATTTAAAAAAAAACTGAAAAAATGACGAGAAACATAAAAATCCGTTGAACTAAAAATTCCAAAATTTTTCAAGAAAATTCGAAAAGTAAAGAATTTTTTTATTTACTTGTAAATTTATAATTTACTAGTTAATTACTGAACTGTTTTGAGTCATTTACTGGTAATTATATCCCTGATGTGTATAGAATGTTAAAAGTTTATTTTTGTTGATATTAAGTCCATAAATAGATATTTATTGTCAGCCATTTGAATGGCTGTCGTAGTAGAATATATTTCAACTAAGCATATCCTGATATTTCAGTATGCAAAAATCATAAAAACAAAATATCTTTACACAAAATTTTATTGAAAATTAAAACTCTCATGTTTTTACCATTTCTTTTGAATCAATTGTTAAAAAATATTGTCAATACTCAGTATCGAAAAAACTTGTCTTGCAATGAACACAATAAAAACTGCATTTGATGATTCAATAAATAAACGCCTACAACGTAAAAATCAAAGATTATACCACCCAATAAATTAAAAATAATTATTCGACGTCGCAACGGAATAAATTCACACAAACGACAACAGTTCCTACGTATAAAACGACCAAATTATTGCGAAAACCGTCAATTTGCGGTTTCTGCCACAAATCGGTAGCGTCATATTCCACCGCATGATTATCGTAATCGACTCGTTTATTTGAATTCCAGACGGTGAAGGTGTTAAAAACCATCACTCACTATTACTACAATATATGAATTCATCTATTTTATTTTTTCGATTTAGCGATTCGTTCCAGTGATTTCGATTTTGACGGTTTCGTTTGCCATATGCGTTCTGGATAATTGTCGATTCGTAATGTTCATTTCTGTTTGTTCTGTTTTATCGTATAAATTGTTGATTTATGGCGTTTGAAAAATGAATGATATGAATATTCATCATAATATTCTATCTATATTATAATTTCTATTATAAAACAAAGGTTTCATATATATTGAAAATTTTAAAATTGTTTTAGATGACAAAAGGAAAGTAGTTTTTGATGAATTTGAATGTTTATTACTAATTTTTTCCAAAATTGTACTTAACCAATAATACACAATCGTAACCATATTCTGACATTGTTCAATTTCCGCGATATACAAAAATCCAATGGATTCGATAAAACTTAACCATTGACCGATTATTATTGATTACTGTTGACAGTTTATATTATGAATACATTATGACGCTAGAAATACAAAAATCAATTACAAAACTCAAAAACGATAAAGTTTTAACACTTTGTTTACAAAACAACGAAACGACCCAACACAGTTTTCGGATCGATCTTTCGAACGTTTCATATCAACAACACGACATTCATTCATCGCGTTCATTCATTCCATTCATAAGTCATCAGCGGAATCAATCTAGATCATTTTTTCCGCGATTCGCGGCCACGACGATTGCATAATGATCGCGTAACTTTCGTTCGATCGAGAACCGATCGCCGGCTTCCATCATCGTCGTCATCATCATCATCATCATGATGGGATCGGAGTCGGTCGTCCGAACAACCGGTTTGTTTGCATTCGATTCGGTATAGTACGAAAGAAACGGTACGATGATGCTCCCGATCGTGATGACCATTGACCAATCCAGGGGCGTATTCGGTTTATTGTATTTTTATTTTTATGTTTAAAACTTTGCATGTCAGGAACGAAGCTGAATTATATTTGTATTGAAACTAGCGGATTGTACTCGGCGTTGCTCGGGACTTAAATTTTAAATCAAATAATTTTTTTAATTTAAATTAAAAAGCATAAAGCAGGCCGCATGTTGTCACAATCCATACGCGGCGCCGGCGACGTGCTTGTACTGAAATTTTTTTTTCATCTCAAATTAGCATAGCATTAGTTTTAATGATACCAAAACCTTCTCAACAAAAAAATAGATATATATGCCAATACAAACATCCATTTTTGTAAATATCATCATTATTCACTCATTATTTTCATCATTAATAATAAAAATGATTTGGTATTCTTAAATACTATAAATGTGAATTTGAAAAAAATATTTATACTTTAATAGGTACGAATGAAAAACTAAAAAAAATTGCATTAGAATGAATATAAATAAAGGTAGGCAACGCCGTAAACGCAAACAGGGAGAAATACCAACCGCATGATCATTATTTACAACTTTTATAACAGAATCACATATTAACATTAAAATTTTAAATTAAAGATTACGAAATTTATAATATTCGTAAATATTTACGTAATAAAGTAATTAAATTTTATCGTATTTGCGCTTTCGAACAAATATATAAACAGCCACATTTCAAACAGAGTTATTGTACTTATTTATATAATTCGAAACGTGACATTTTCATAATCAATTCAAGGCTTCGTGACAAATTATAAAAGTTGAAAAGTTTCAAAAAATTGTTGCTTGTCTACAAATAAAAACTTTTAATTGAAGTTTCATAAAAAAATATTATATGGCTTCTAATTAATTATAAATGCTCGTGAAATTTCGAATGCGCCTCTGATAAAGCCTACGATGACGATGACTAAACGATCGACAATAAAAAAAAAATCGAACGGAATAAAACAAAACCATTGAGTGTCCATTTGGCTAACGGTCCAACTTGCGATAATATCCTTTCGATTGTTTCGTCAGTCCACAAATGTACGACCAAAATTATAAACATACAATTTGCATATTTGTGTTCGATACAGATTATTTATTTGTTTAACCTAAATGAATAAATTATCATCGACTCGTATGAAATATTGATTTTATACAAATCGATATCGATTCATATTATTTTTGAATATGACTTCTTTGATATTATGAAATGGAATTCTATGAATTATAAAGTAGTTTACATATTTTCCAATTATTAATCGATAGCTTATGTACCGTAATCTAAAATTGGAGGTTATTTTTTTGTCCTAGCAGCAACTGTTTATCATTCCTTAATTTTTATGTAATTGGAGATAACTTTTTTGACCCCATCTACCCCACATTAGATAATTTCAGTTTCCGCCTATTTTTTTCATATTATGGTATCAGTATTTTTTCTAGTTCAACCACAATTCTCATGAAACAGAATTCTGAAATTTTATCGACGCAACGCGATCCTTTTTTAGATAAAGGTCAAATTACCATTTATTGTTCATCATTCGTGACACTGCACCATAACAAGTGTATCGAAATCGAATAAATATATTCCGTAAATGTTAAAATGAATCAATCTGTCAATGAAAAATATTGTGTTTCGTTTTTTTTTTTCATGTCGCTAAGGTCCTTATGGAGCAAAACGTGTTCTAGATGAAAAATTTTGTCGTATTTATTTCTGTCAAAGAGAAAAGTCGACTTTTGGTCGAAGCATCTCGAACGACGACCACTCCCCGAAAATTTCCCAACGCGCTAATGCGACTGACTTGTAATAAAATAACCACGCTCTTGCATTATAACTGTCTCTTTATTGTTACCACACTTTCTTGTTAATTTAACGGTACTCACGAACGATCAAAACATATTTGTAGCAATGAACGCACATTGAAACGTAAACACATTGGAAAAGCGCCTTCAACAAATTAATATATTATAACTGAAAATACTGATATAAAATTTTAATTTTTCTATATTAAACAAAGTTCATTTGTAACATAAAATTTTGAAAATTTATGATTAAATTATTTTTTTGACAAAAGATGGTCACCCTAAAAACTAGGCTCCGTAGGTGCGGATGTTTCGAAATTTCGGGACCATTGCATAACCCTGACAGTGAAGATACGTTGCCTTTAGGTCATACCGAGATTAGAAATTCAACGTTTTTTTCTAATCTACACCGTTTAAGTATCTCGAATTATCTTTAAAGAAAAGCAATTACGTGAAACTCGTAATTGAATACGGATGAGGCGTGAGAAGTGCGTATTTTTAAACGAAATTATCCTCCCGTTCTATTTTGGGAATTTGACGTTCGAATTTCACATTGTGTTGCAAAAACGTGCGGGAATTTTTCCCTCGGGATTTTAATTTGAAAAGTTTTCAAAAATAGGGTTAAACTCCTGAATATTGGAGACCGGCCAAAGATTTTTCCCAATCCAGATCCATTGACTCCTAAAAACTATTTACGTTTTACAAACAGTTAAACTATATTTATATTTCGTACTCGAGACTTTCGCAAAACGTCAATTTTCATACATTTTTTTCAGCGATATTTACAAAAAAAATCTTGTATACACCATAATTTATATTCAAAGCATGTGTATATAAGTGTGTTATCAATCACGCACATGCTATTAAATATTATGTCAGCCGAATCATATTTATGTAATAAGCCATCGATTTTATTCAAAGCGCAAATTATTTTTAACACAAATGCTCACAGAAACGGTTCACATTTGATCATTAAAGGGTATATTTATAATATATTCTACTAAAATATTCACCACCTTCATTGGAGTCGTAAAATATAAAATAACACCTAGCCCACCCACCCACGCCACATACACACACAAATACACGAGTATACTCTCGTATATGCATAGATGTGCACATATACTGTTGAAAAATCTCACACGTTCTCAAATATTCGCAATAGGAGGCACCGAATCTTGCCCCCTTATATGTAAAACGACTTTCGAACGAAACACCCTGAGCGCGGATTTATTGTGATAAAATTTATGAGGGAAACGCTTTCAAAAGTAACAATGCGAATTAGGGGAAAAATTGTATATTTTTTGTTGAAATATGGACTCGAATTCGATGTTTCTGTAAATAACCAACTTATTATTTTTGATATAGAAGACAGTGTTTACCTATTTGAGATTCGTAGATAAATTTGTAGTATATCCGCATAATTATTGACATTTAACTAGTATGGTGTGATGTTTAGTTAGCGCGGTGATTAAAACGCGAAAACAATTTTAATCGAAAGTGATTACTTTGTGTCTATTTATCAAAGTTCAAACCTTTGCATGTTTATTGAAGTATGCGATGAATGTCATAAATTTAATATTATATTTATTACAAATTTTCTTGGTTTTTTTAGTCTCTTATTTGAAATATTCATTATAGAAGGATTTTTAAATCCAGATTCTTTTTTATAGATTTTGAAATGTCGTTTTCGACTAGGGATGTCATTATCAGTAAATTACCCAAAAACAGTTCGGTAAATTATATATAAATTTTTAATATTTACCAGTAAATAAAATAAAAAATATTTGTGTTTCGAATATTTTCGGAAAAATCGGTTTTCGGAAGTGTACGGTTTTTTTTAAATGCTTTTTCTTTTTTTCTGAAGTATTTCTGATTTTATGAGTTTTCGGCTTCTCGTTATTTTTTTCAGTTTTTTCCGGATTTTTTTCAAAATTTAATTTACCGGTAATTAATTTTTTTTAACCGGATTATCGGTAAATTAAATTTTCGTTAAATTAAACATTCCTATATTCGACGCATTACGTTTTAAATTAAAAAAATTATTATAACAATATAATGTGCTGGCGTTGCGGTTGATTGTGACAAAAATTACAATTGATCGCCGACGTTCGATACACCAGTATGTTGAACATGCATTTGAATCGATCTTCCTTCCCCTCTCTCCTTCCTATCACTTCAATTGTTATTTCAGTTTCAGTTATTGGTTTGAACAAGGTGATAACCTCCTCAAGGTGCTCCTTGGGTGTCGAAAGACATCCGCCAATACCAATAACAAAAAATCACATACAATAAGGAAAAATTCCTAAACTTCCGATAATATTTCACTAAATCCTCATCCTATAGTGCAGTTCTGCGCAACCTTTTCTCACCCACGGCACACCAAAATTCTTCTTATAATTCTACGACACACCAAAAGCTTTAATATATATAGGTAGTGGCAAATTTCCGAGACCGCAATCTCCAATAGTATAGAAACTATACTACATTTTGAAAAATAGGCAATATTATGAAAAATTGTAAAATTTCAAATACATTAAATTCAACCACGGCACACCTGTATCCGGCTCACGGCACACCAGTGTGCCGCGGCACACCGTTTGCGGAGCGCTGCTACAGTGGACATATAAATATTATACAAACCACCCATAAATCCTTACTCTTTTAAAACCTCCGAGCGGGCGCGTTGTCGGAAAATCGACGAAAAACGCGCACTATCGCTTCTCCCACTTTTACTACTGAGTACTATTATACACTTCACCATCTACATAGAGAAAATTTGATGCTGTAAAATTTACGACGCGCCCTCGCTCGAGTGACACCATCGAAGATCACCAAAAAAAAACCCACACTTCTCGCATCTTCTCCACGAAATCTACCGACATTCGGCACAGACCCCCCCGACAGCCACACAACCACACCACCACCATCGTCCTCATGCACGCACAAGAGCATTAGCCACGCCATGGTGTGTGTGTGTTGTTATCCTCGGCGCGTCCGCCCCCGGGAGGCCGTGGGAGACCACACTATGGGGCCCCATCAGGTGGACGCCACATAAGCACCACCACTCCTAATAATAGATGCATATTCCGATGGATTGTGATTGTACGAATTTTTTCGGCGGTGGATGTGTGCATTTTTTGGGTGTGCTCGTTTTTCGTTCGCGCTTTTGAACGATGGTCGGTCTTTGGATGGTGTTCGAGGTGTGTTTGTGCGCAAGTATTTGGTCTGGGTTTTGTATGGTGATTCAATAGTTCGATATGTTTTTGGTAATTGTGACTGAATTCAAATGGAGTTTGAAATATTGATCGAATGTTGAGATTCACCATTAGCATTTTTAGAGATATACGAAAATCGGTCATAATTATGTTATGATTTTTTTTTAATGTGTTTTGCACTTAAATTCAGTTTTATGATTAAAAAATATTTGATATTTTTATTGTCTGTTGTCGATGAGTTGCAAAATTTGATCAATTTTTTTTTTATTCTTCGCAACTATGCCGTTTCTAATAATAGATGCACTTTTTAGTTGCAAATTTAACGAGAATGGTTTTAATTACGCTTAATGCGTATTTAATTAATTTTTAAATAGAAAATTTTGAAAAAAGGTCGAACATTAAATATTTTAATTTCGATTACATCAAATGGCCTATTTTGCACGATTTTGAAAAAAATTTAATACATCGATGTATCGCGATAAATTTTTTATCTTTCCCCAGCAGCGCTATTCTTATTATAGATGCACTTTATATTGCATATTTGATGTATTATAATATTATACTAGTGTTGGGCTCGGTTTGTAATTTCATTAAGTGCATATTTTATATGATAACTTCATCATTTAGCGGTGTTGAATGCATCGTTTCTCATTGATCACCGAAGTTAAGTGATACGTTGTATTATATAATAAATGTATGGATATGTGATCAGACCATGTGCCATCCGCCTGAAACCACTTGATAAAAACGGTTTCAGCTTTTCAATTCTTTACACCTCCCTTATTATTATAGTCGGTATATGTAATGAGGATAAATGATAAGATATCCTATTGTATAAGAAAGACCTTGTCCTAAAATGAACATATAAGCTTTATATTATATGATAATAATAATATGGAAATTTTATACAGCTACTATTTCTGATAATTTTGTATTATGATTATACAAATTTTTAATCTTGTCAATTTCTTAACACATCGATGCATTTTTGTGGGTGATTTTTATATGATTCGATTTTGAAATGCATTTACCGATTTTTAAACATATTATAATATTCTCATTTATTTCTTCGTTGCATTTCTGTATGCGGTTTTAGAATGATACAATTTCGAAAGTTGATCGATTGAAAATTGATTTGTTTTCTTTGACATGTAGTATGAAATCGATTTATAAGTATTTCACGACAATATTGTGTCCTTCAATCTATATTAATTTTATATTATACTTCATTATATAATACAATTGTTTCTAATAAGAATAGCCTTTATTTTTACGTGCCTTTTGAAGTTTATAATTATATAAAGCTTTCGTTTAATTTTTAATGGCAAAATGGACACGTAAGTGCCAAAAATAATTGAATACCTTACACAATAGAAGCATTTTATGGTTTGTATATTTTATGTAAAAATGGTGCTTTTTATCAAAGTATGAAAAACATAATTCTCTTTGACGGAACCGATTTTCTTAATCGATCTCAATTTATATTATATACTACAATCTTGTCACATTAATGTTATTATTGTTGCTCAAAAAAATGTCGTTTCATTAATGTCTATGCGACACGTCTGTTGTCATTTGAACTTTTATTAAATGATTGATTCGATTGAGAAAGGTCAACGATGTTTTTTTTCATTCATGCCATATGTAAATGTTTGTTGCGGAACAAGTCCTTTACAAAAGTGTACCAAAAATGATAACATCTGTCAACTGATTTCATCAACAACTGATCAGTTGATATCTGACAACTGATCAGTTGATGTACCATTTATCACTTGACTTTAAATCCCCTATATATAATAGCGGATTTCTGTGTGTGCCCGTGTGTCTCGATGACGCTCGCGAATTTAAAATTATCGATCCGTCGATCTCCTATATACATATATAATTCTTCATGCGTATATGATCTTTATGCGTATACACATAACGTCTATAATATCATGCTATGAAAATATCTCTATTGAATTATGCCATACGTCGATTATTACGCAGTGGAAAAAATATTTGAATCCCCTATACATGTATATAATCACCGATGACAGATACTGTGTCAACAACAAATGAACTGGTTTTATTTATTAAATATTAAATACATTCAAATCGAGTACGGGCATCGGGTAGCCTATATACGTCACAAACAAATAACAAATTAACTACTTTGATTTCATTAATTAAATATGAAATATTCAAATCGGGTACACATTTCGGGTTCAAATAATCGAGTTTTCACATTTTATCGTTTTCCGTTCCTTAACAAATTCACATCCGATGTTATTAACATCGGGCCTATATACTAGTATAAAATAAATTTGAATATTGTATCTATAATGCACAATCAAAACCGCATATAATTTAATTTTATATACAAAAAACATTAACATCCATAATTCACGACATATCGCTAAATTCTTATTATTTATAATTCAAACCACTTATCACATAAAAAAAAGCCTCCATCGCCAATATTTCTCCACCAGCGAAATTCTAACAAGGACTAGAGCCGACCGAGGACGACGCGAGTGAAACCGCCAAAAAAATCGACCGTTCGAAAAAAGCACAAAGTAAAATCATTGTGCGAGAACACTTACGAAGCGCACAAACAAACAAACAAACACACACACACATCGGGCCGAGCAACCGGTTGGGTTCGCTAGGAGGCAAATGAGTTTTCTCGAAGGTTGTATTTTTCGAAAACGGTGCCGAATAGGAGACGGGCCGAGATGGGGCTGAAGTCCGTTTTCTATTTTTGGTTTTTGAAAAAAGTCTTCTTTGTTTTTTTTTTTTATCGATCTTGGGTTTTTCTTTCGTTTTGAATGTCGAGAATTAGTGATGATGTCGATATTAGATGTATTTTTCGAATTTAGTAAGAAAATATTGCGTGATGGAAATCAATTTTGTCGAGCTTAGGATTAAATCAAATAAATTCAATATACTTTAAAGTTGTTTATATTATATAATAATTTGATTATCCATCAGACTAATAACATGAACGAAAAAAATCGAGTATATTTTTTTAGTATGAAATGGATTTTTTTATATAAAAAATTACATATCAAACCAAATATCTATTTATAATAATAACATAACGATTACATCGATAATCTCACTGTTGATCTCATAACGGCAAAATATTCATATAATTTTTATGGTGCTATTTTCACCACTAATAATTATTGCCATTAAAAAAAAAACTTAATGTTTCCTTTAATTTTATATTCAAAATAACGCCCCCATATATATTTTACATCAATAAATGTAACGATTCCGTAATGCGAACATTTGTATACGTTCATATATTCAATATATTTATATATTTCATATCGGAAAGGCATTCTCTGGGATCCATGAACATTTTCGCACTTCGATATTGCTTTTTTACATCTTGTTTAACACCGTTACGTTATACAAATACAAAACAATTGAAACATAAAGAAAAAATACGATCTCTTGCGGTTTAGTTCAGCAAAAATTATACAGCAGCGCAAAATTGCGTAAAAGCGGACCGAAAATTTCGTAAATCCTAAAAAAAAAATTATAAACGAATTTCTATTGTGAGACTTAGCGGCATTCAAAGGGTCAAAGTGTTAAAATACATTAAATTATTTTTTTTTTTTTGAAACATTAATAACCAAAAGCATTTCATTATTGAATCATCGCAAAATATTAAAAATTTTTAATTAAAAAAAATATATATTTATTAAATCGTACATAGATGGCACTTGAAATTAGTTGTATGCGAAATTTTTTTCTCTCATCACTGCATTTCCATAAAGCCACTTCGTTCACTAAACATTACGCTTCAAAAAATACACCGAACAAACAAACATAGCACCGTTTCTACGGCTCATAACGGCATTCGAGGGGTTAACGTTGCATTTCGAAAGTCCTCATCTGTCGAAGATACATCTCGTCATCTGAAGTCCATTCGTATGGGCGTTCGAAGGTCGACCGGAGTTTTACAAGTGCGAATAACTTCGCAAATAACTCGACCGTGAGTTAGAACTGATAAATTGCTTTAAACTTTTCGAATCGGATAAAATCTATGGGATTTACTGTTTTGAGGGTCTGTATGCGAATTGAGATCTAGGACGTGTTATGGCTTAGTTTTTTTTTTGTATTAATTTAGATCAATGTATCCTTTGTATGTCACATTCCAAGTCTATGTATATTTGGATCTGTCACAAATGCACATTGTTGGGGGGTTGTGTTAAGTTTTTTTTTTTTTGATAATTTTTAAACATCATTTTTTAATATAATACAAATGAATATTTGTATTAAACAATGTGTAGGTATATATAACTTCTATACCTGATAATTGAAAAGATTTTAATAATACAATAATTGCAACAATACATTCATCACAAAAACGTTAGTTTTGAACCCATATTAATGAACAGGTGACATTTAGTGGTGGCCCATATTAGTGGACAAGTGAAAATTCTGTTCCTTTCCCTTTGACTATAATGATTTATTTCTTGGAGGGAGGGTAATAGAAATGATAGAAATCGAAATAAACATGTGTGACAGTCATTTGAAATAGTTTGGCAATGGTGTTGGCAACACTGGCTTAGAATTAGCTATAATACACTTTGCCTGATCCTGATCAGTTAAATTATATTTCCATTGAATCAGATGAAATAATTATTTGGGTTAGATAAAATATATTTTTTAATACATACTCTTTGATTGTAAAATCTACACAAATAAAAATATATATAATATATTATTATAAGATAAGAAATACGACTTGGGCTAGCGCGGTAAGGTATAGCCTAGACTGCATTTATTTGGCAAGGCCTTGTCCTACAGTGAATAACTATAGGCTGCTAATGATGATGATGATTATAAGATAAAGCAGTTAATCTTCTAAGAATGATTGTTATATAAAAACGTGCTTTTATCGCATTAGTAATCATACCATATCAATAAAAAAATTATCTGATGCAACGATGACTTATGCATACACAAATTCCTACAGTAAAATCGATACTCCATAAAAAAATAAAAATAAGAAAAAAATCCGTGTCCCATATTCGGAACGGCACTGTTTGGACACACAGCGGACACAACACGAACAGTAGAAATAGTTTTCTATTTTGCGTCGTCCATATGGTGTTTTTAGCGATTTGCGGTACCTCCTCGTACGTCCATTGTCCGACACTTTGGCCATCTCGCACTCGTTCTCGCCTGTCAATATGACGCACGTAAGTAGGATAATGCACCACGAGACGAGATTGATGACGCGGAAATGCTCGCGATGGAAGACGTGCTTCCAAATGGAACGAGAGACGAGCGGGGTTCGGGTGTCGGTTGTGGAGATTTCGATTGAGAGTAATTTTGGTATTGGTTATGTGAGTTTGTTATATTGATGGCGATTGTTGTGCAATTCGATGATTTTTTGATTATTTTTTTTTTTGGGTGCGAAATGTGAATTGAATGCTTATAAAATTATCCTCAATTTTCGATACGTGAAACATATTCAAAATTACTCAATATGTTTTTTTTTTTTTAAGGAAAATGTATCTGAAAATTTATTAGGAAAATAATGTATTTTTTTCGATTTGAGTATATGAACAACTGAAATTTTTGTATATAAGAAAAAAAGGATTTCTATCGATTGCTAGTGATAGCAAAAATGTTAAGGAAAATTTTAACAAGTTAGAAATTATCGTGTTAGGAATAACCAGAAATAATAGGAAAAAGAACATGTGAATGAGAAGTATGATCATAATAATGGAAATTGTATTATAGTCAGGTTAAATAATTGAAATTTCAATGAAAGATAGGTACAAAAAGATACTGAAAAGGTATCTTCTGTGAAAATGAATCGATAAAATCGAGAAAATGTGTGGATTGAGCTGAACTATTATAAAAGTTCTCAATATACAGGGTGGTCCAAAGGTCAAGGATGAATTTTAAAGAGGTTATAGGTCATATTGTTTGGAACATTTTATACCATACATGCTTAGTTCAAAGTATCATAGTTTACAAGTTATTATTATTCTTTTGATTTTTAATAAAAAATTCAAAATTTCACACTTGCACACAAATAATCACCAAATGAATGATAGTACAGCAGACAGACCTTATTTTAAAGTATTTACCTTAAACCTTATATTGAAGTAAAGGAAAACTAGAGTTTTATAATACTTTTTGTTAAAAAAAACTATTTACAAAAAGATCAAGGCTTATTAAAACATCTCTTTCGACCGATATTTCAAACATTCAGATATCTAATCGATTTTCAAAATTAGAGTACAAAAACGCAACCGAATTTCGACCTCTCTGCATACATCCTGCGAGAGCTACATACAAAACAATACATACTTATAAACGAAAGACGATACATAGATAGACAACGATGGATACTCCAAAACTTATCAGAAAAACAAAAACATTCAATCAGATTTGTACCAATCGACCGACAAAACATCCATCGAAAAATCACACGAGACCGAAGACGAATCCTCGAACGAAAATAACGAACCAGCAGTCGGGGGGGTGCCTCTCTACACCGTTTAGACGTTAAATGTTTGCGAAGCAATTACGCTGTAGATAAACAACGGCCACAAGGCCATCGTCAACTGTCAACACGCACAATACCAGCGAAACACACGTCGACGGGGTCGAACTAGTGCTGTTTCGTGTGCCCGTGTGTGTGGAGGCAGGGGCGGATCGGGGGGGGGCCGGAGGTTTTCCGAAATGATAGAACTGAAGCGCGGTTCTGAAAGTCTGTGTCGGAATTTGTAGGTTGGTGGGTTGTAGAGGTTTTCGGGGTCGAAAAAATTTTGGTTTGATTGTATTGTAGATATCGGTGAAAAGTGGAAAATTTATCGGAACTATCGGCATTTTGTATATAAAAAAAATAATTTTATTTTTTTGAATTTATTTTCGTATGATTATGAAACGTTTTGTGATTTTTGTCTTATATTTCTAAAGGATTTAGTAGGATGAAGTTATTTCGAAAAGTTTGTATTTTTTTATTATATCGGATTGTCGGTATTTAGCGTATTCGACAAGTTTAGGTTTAAACGAAAATATTTTATTCGCGATATATAATTTTACGTACAGGAAAATTTGAAGGTAAATAACGAAAAATATGAAAGGAAAAAACATCAAGTCCTTGTTTGTTTGTTATACGCATATTTATTCATTTATTACACACCTGTTGATTAACTAAATCTTAATTTTAAAAATATTTTCATGTATATCTCTTTTTTTCCAACAAATTCCAAAAAAATAATAAAAAGCTTTAATTTAAACAACACTTACCTACCGACGACGTTTACTCGTTAATCAATATTTTCAATCTACTACAATTTCGTAAAAAATCATACTCGTACACAAAAATACTACACTTCAACAATTAACTCATACGCCATTCAAAAATTTCGACACAATTTTAAGATGTAAGATATTATAATTATGTAGAACACAACCGAATTATACAAACCAAAAAATCACAATTGAATTCAATTATTCCTGGGAACATCTCAAAATATTTTTAATACTAATTGATATATCAATCGACAATATATATTACTAGCGTATTCGAAAAGGCTTCGCCTTTTCGAAAACGCTAGTATATATAATATATATTATATACTTTTTAGTATTATATTATCTCCTGTTTATTACGTAGGTTTAAAATATATAGCAATATCATAGTGTTTTGCAGAGTGATACAAAGCCTCAAAGGTAAGATTGTTATGATATTTTTCGTATTTCAAAATAAATATACCAAAACACAAAGTATTGTTATTTTTCGATTTCTAAGAAAAAAAATCCAAAATCTCGCATTTGCGCACGAATAATTCTCAAATGAAAAAAAAACATGGTAGATAAATTTTATTTTTTTGTTGTTTTATTATATATTTAAACCATCAATATGAATACAAATATATATCAACACAAAACTGTTAAAAATACATGATCATTTATCAAAAAACTTTCTGAACCTAAGGGAAACTAGTATTTTTTTATATTTCTTGTTTAAAATTCTGTTTGAAATCTTGTTTTTGCTGATACAGATTTTTTTTATTCTCATTTAAATATTAAATACATAGTAAACAAACAAAAACATAAATCTTTCATTTGGGAATTATTTTTGTGCAAGTTTGATATTTTGGATTTTTTATTAAAAATCAAAAAAATAATAATAATAATTCAAAAATTATGTTACTTTAGACTAAGCTATTTTCGATTTAAAATATTCCAAATAACACGACTTCTTCAAAAATTTCCACTCTGTATACTACAATACGAACTACCATTCATCAATCTACAATTACACACACAACACACAATTCTTCTATTACACCTACAATTAACAATTCCCTCTAAACCAAAACTCGCACGACACCCAAACACACACACACAACACCATCATTCGACCTAATCAAATCCTAATAACAACCGCACTCCACCACCGACCAAAAGGTTAACCCACAAATCGCCGATTCCCACGAACGGCGAACTCGCGCGACAACCGAACGCACACCCGTCACAATCCCACCATCCTCCAAGCTCCAACAGCGCATATTTTCGGTCCAAATAGCGGGAAGCCACGACCAACTACTCTATCGTTCGAGACGAAGAGAACACACACACGCTTCCTAGGTCGACGAACTCGTAAAAGACGAGCAAATGTCGCACGGCCGGGCGTATTAGGGGTTCAAAAAAATAAAAATGTTGAATGACGACGGGCCGACTGCGACTTCTCCCACGTTCCCGAGGTCGAAAATCGCGCTGTGTCCTTAATCCGTTTGTAGTTTATGCTTTTTGGATGGTCGGATGAGTTTTTTCGCACTTTCGGGTCCTTGGAGGGCGCCCACGTTTAAGGTTGAGTCGTTGGTTTGGTGGGTCGGAATGATTTTTGTAGTTGTTGTATTGTAGGTTTGTGTGAATGGGTTTTGTAATATAGGAAAAAATTGGTAAGTAGTATAAAATATGGATTGATTGACCATACGTGCTTTATTCGATGTTCTTGTATTTCACTGATTTGTTCTTTGAATTTATTTATTTTCTAAAATTGCGCTGTTTGTTGCATTGCCCTGTTTGCCCGGTAGCATTAAGTTTTAGTATATTTTCGATAAATAAATAAAATAAAACTTTTTGAAATTGATTTTAACATAAATTATCTACGCATACCTTTGTTCCGCTACAGATAAAGTCGAAAATGAAATGGAGTCGAGATGTTGTATAAGTTTGATTTAACTTAAATAAATAATTTTCGTGGAATGAAAACATGCATTACTGCAGCAATAAAATAACTAATTTTAACAAAACTGGGAAGAGGGAGGAAATTCGCATGATAATTTTTGTAATTTGCTACTAGGGATGTCAGATTTTCCGTAATTTTCATTTATCGACAATTGTTTCAATTTATTTTTGCCAATCTTCTACTCGATCGTTTCAAATTTGATATTCTATCGATCGTCATACATATTATAATATAATATGCCGGCGTCGAAATTGATTGTGACAATAATTATAAACCACCGTCGATAATCGATAAGATAATTATTTGAAAAAAAATTATCAACCGCTAAATCACCAAACTGTCATTTGGGTCATTTTCTGGTAATTACATCCCTATTTACTATAAATCCCTGAATTTTCAAATGACCTTTGTTTTCTTCGTTAAAATGTGGTCACCGTTTTTAATACGGCATACCGTTAAACATTTGCATGCTGTATATTAAAAAAAAATCATGAAACTTTAATAGATTTTAGTTCTTATTCATTTTTATTATTATTATTTAGCAATAAATTAGCATGTTATATTATATGAATAAAATAGTCACAATATGATTAACGCATTATATAAACTACCATTATAAGAGACTCGACTGTATATCGTAGTTTTGATATTCAAATGAAATTTTTCCCATGAACACAACGTATCCTAAGTACATACATAGGCCACAAAATACAAATTGTATGTACACAGCATGGACAAAAGTCTCCGGCTGCGAGCGAGAACAATGCAAGTCGCCTTCCTATTGTCGAGTTGACCGAAATAGACACAAAGGATAACCGTCTTTCTGAAAATTCGCCTGAAAACGGGACGACGATGGCCTGCCGATGATGTCGGTCGGTGACATCATCGGAGTACATGTCGCTTATGCAACTGATCAAATAGTCGTTTCCCGCGTTTTTTTTTGTGTGTATGTTTGGTGTTAGAGCGAAAAGGTTGTGTTGGTTTTTTTGTGATTTCACTGCAACTCGATAATGCGGTTCTTTGATGAAATTTGTAGGACGTTCACTTGGAAGATCGAGATTTTTTTGTATTTTTTAATGTTAGTGTTTGAAGGATTTATTATGATTTAGAAAAGTTCTTGGAGTAAATCTCGTGGTGTTAAAAACAATTAACGTCTTCCGATGACCATGTATAAGATATATTAAACTTTTTAAATGTTAACGATAGTAATATAATATACACCCAATCCTCTTTTTATACGGTTCTGAAATAACACGGTTCAAGGAAAAAAACGGTTATTTTTTACACGGTTTTTTCACTTAAACACGGTATAAAAATTAAATAAAATGTATTATCATCCCACAATGATAAGATTCGATGCAGGCCAGTATACTGTTATGATTATAGTTACGAAAATTTTTGATGATTTCACATGCCGAAATTTTTTCACAATACACATTTTTCATAAAGTAAATTCGAATGGAAGTTCTATCCAAATATACTGATGGAACCTATCTCCAATTTTTATATGATCACCATACATTTTTTTTATACGGTAATCTCTAAAACGTATACCCCGTTTAAAAAAATATCGGGTGTACTGCGATGTAATTTCCACATACTAACAAGAATTTATTAGATTTTGTAAAAGTTTTCTGAAAATTTTATTGATTTTCTCTCGATTCATTATTATCATCATCATCATCATCATCATCATTATTGTCATTATTATCATCATTGTTATTATCATCATTATCATTGTCATTGTCATTGTCATCATTATTGTCATTATTATAATCATTGTTATTATCATCATTATCATTGTCATTGTCATTGTCATTGTCATTGTCATTATCATTACTATTATTATTATACATAGAACCCCCACATAGAACGAAAACCGTCCGGAGTCACAATCGGTTATAATAACCGCACATCCATCGCCGAGTTCCGAATTGCAACCGATACGATTTAACAACATTCGCGATTTAATTAATGGTTATTGACGGGGAGCCTTTACCAACGTCCATGATGGTTCGCTTGCAGATAACGAATGAATGGCACGTGCAGCCGTTAACCCGATTATCCGACCTGATGGATAATCCGTCTCGGTTAACGCTCCAAGGAGTCGTTACGGTTACACTGTGCTGGATTGTATGTGCGAAGAAGGAAAGGTTTTTTTCAGTGTGAAAGTGCGTTGGAAAACGCCGTGAATGATCTCTAGTTTGTTGGAAAGGTTTTATGATCTGAAAATGTCTTTAATGTCTTCTTACTTTGTATAATAACATAGATGATAAATAACTAGTAGTAGTAGTTAAGGGAGTTAGGAGTAGTAGTAGTTAAGTTTGGGAGTAGTTAAGAAAATGTCGATGTTTATATTTTTAGAAATATTTGGATATTTTTGAAGGTTTATCTATAATCTGTTAATTAATTAAATAAATAAACGAATACCAGGTTTCTTTGTTGATTTGTTGTGATAATAACATTTTATTATATTTAATAAGAGTTAATCTATATATGTTTGGCATGAAAATGATAATCATAGATAAATATCGTGATTAATCCTTGTAGTATCAAAATAAAATATAATATAACACGATTAGGATGTTCGGAATTGAATCGAGAAATGGTTTGCGTCAAAAATTTTGAATTCGCCAAATATTTTATTCGGAAAAATTGGCGTTACAGAAACGAAGAGCGAAGAAGGACATGTAAGAAGTTGGCAAGTGACATTCGACATCGTCCAAATTAGGTCGAACCAGATTTGGCAATGGTAACTCTTGTATTTGCGTCTCGTCCTTCTTACAACTCGTGCATAGTCCATTTATCTACGAAGAATCCTATTCCGTCGCTCATTTTACGATAAAATATCAAATTTTTCAGGATAATAACGATTCGAAAGCCTTCATACTGAATTAATCACCCTCATTGTTCGATGAGACCATTCAAATTACTGAAACGGATATCTGAAAAGTTTGAATCAACCATCGAAGATTGAAAACTTATAATAACTATCAGTTAAGAATAGGAATGAAAGAGGATAATAAACTTTTATTAAAATCATAAAAAATCCCGCTTCGAATAAATATAATCTATGATTTATTTGAAGTGATCTGTCTTCCTAGAAACGTTCCAAAATACAAATAGCGGGTATATTCTTGACAATCATTGATCCTTGTGCCAAAAGATGCCATTAATCCAATGAAGAATTCAGTTGACAATGCGGCATGACGTTTATATCGTGATTGACGCATAAGTGATCGATTTTGCGTTGATTTATGAGAGAATTGAGGATCGATTGACATGTTTGATTCGATTACGGAATAATTAATTGGATAGTACATAGTTGGAGTTAAATTGAGTGCGTATAATTTTATATTCAAATGGTAAACTGCACGTTTTATGTTTTTATGTAATGTGAAGCGCTTTGGGATAATGTATTATGACGTACCGTTTAGTATTTATTAATTAGTTAGTCGTTTCATAACATCAGTTTGAGTTAAACTTTTACGTGGAATGAATTCTATTATAATATTATATATTATAAAGTGAACACTAAATATTCGCTTTTTATCTATAAATAATCGTCTAAAATGAAAACTTCTACTATTTATCCATATAAATTGCTACTATTGCTTTATCTTTTCGTAAAATCTTAATAGTGATCTACTTTCGTTGTCAAAATCTTCATATTTAAAATTTTTCCGTACATCCTTTTTTATTTTCGTTTTTAATCATGTTCTGAAAACGGGATCCCACTTCACCACTATATTGAATTATTCTGATGATTTCGTTACGGGATTTTCCAGTTCATAGGATCATCGTCGTAACAATGGCAATATAAATTACAATAGAAATTCTATCGGGTCTTAGGACTTTGATATTTCACTGTAGACTAAACAATTATTTCACGAATAAAACAATAGATTTTTTGCCTCTTTTCCCCCCATTCGATATATAATGACTTAATAAACTAAAAATAAAATTTTACACAATATCATGAATTAATTAGGTCTTCCAAATTTAGACAGTTTGTTGAATCCGCAAACAAATCCTTAGCAGAAAATTTAATTTTCGAAAACACCTCTTCGGTGGGATTTATCATTGGGGGGGGAGTAAATAATGGTAAGCGCCAAAATTATAAAATAGAGTTTTTTTTACTACAAAAATTAGTACGTTTACTACAGAAATTAATAAACAATTCCACATTATCTCAAAAGATGACAACTATGTCAGGTTACACCAAGAGTTATTTGCATTTAAATACAATTAAACTGTTTTTCAAGAACTATGTTTTTTATATCTTCATAAGTGACAAATGTCGCTTAACATTATTTACTGCCGAGTCCCTCATTGGTGAATATGTTGGTAAAAATGTAAGTGTATGATCTGTCTGTTCAATAAGCTCACGCACTTCTTGAAAATATTCACATGACAGTAAAATATGAATGTATTTTTTTAAATTCTTACTTTTTATAAAATACAATAAAGTGTTTAATTTGATTTAAAAATTATCCAATTTGATTTGAAAAGTGGCCAATTTGATTTTTTTAAATGTCCAACTTGAAGTGTAAACATGTAAACATGTGTAAACATGTAAGCATAAAAACACAAAATTTATAAAAATCATCTCAAAACAATCCTCACTACAAAAAAAAATCAACCTATCCAGACACTTGAAACAAAAACCCCAAACCCTGCCCCATAAACGCCGGACACGTTCACCGACCATGGCCGGAATCTAACGTATCTAGACGGTGTCCTAATAGGAAACGGATCGCTCGCTACGATTTCTCTCGACCGCTCCTTTTTCATACCACATAACTGTAAACCCCAACCGGGAGGGAAAAGCGCCACTGTGCACAACATGCTGCGTCGCTTTCTAAACGCGTTTATGTGGTGGAAGATGGAGAAGGACGGAGATGGTGTACGTGCGGTTTTTTTCGTCTTCGGTCCGTCGACTGTGGCTGGGTGGAGGCGCGCTCAACATTTTTTGGCGGGAGTTTGCAGTTCGGGATCGGGTGGATTGTGGTGGGGTTTGGATTTTGTGTGTTGAAAGTGATCGGTGAGCAGGACACCATTCAAAAACATTTTCCAACGAAAATGTTTTCGAATGGTGTCCTGTTTGTTGAGATACCGCTATTTGAAATATGTATAAGATACCGTGATTTTGTATTTTTTTAAATTATGAAAGTATATTCAACGATCATTTCGACAAAAATGATTTTGAAATATATCTAATTTATGAAAAAAATTCTATAACCTAATCTAGGAATAAAATTTTCTTATAAAAACACTTAAATTTAAATATGGTCGATTGAGGCGTTGCACTTCACAAAAATATATATATTTAGTTCAATTTTATAATAAATTAAAAAAAAAAGATTTTCATTAATTCTCAGTTAATATTTATGTCAAAAAATAAATAATTATTCAATGAAAGATTAACCAAACCTCATATAACCTAATTAACTTAAACTAACCTCATTTTTTCACACGCAAACGGAAAACTTTCAAAAACAAAAAAAAACTAATATCTCAAACCTTATACTTAAAACATCTTACAAACCCGTAGCACTAACCTAACCCCGAAACACCTACCAAATCCACCTAACCTAACCTAACCCCAAAACTTCAAACCCTAACCTAAAAAACTAATTTCTCGAACCTAACGCACTTAAAACATCATACTAATCCATCAAACTAACCTAACCCCAAAAACATAATAAACCCACCAAACCTAACCTAAATCCAAAACTACAAACCCTAACCTAAAACAACTAATTTCTTAAACGTCACACACTTAAAACATTTTATAAACCTACCGTACTAACCTAACCCCAAAACGCCTACCAAACCCACCAAACCTAACCTAACTCCAAAACTACAAGCCCTAACCTGCAAAACTAATTTCTCAAACCTAACACACTCAAAACATAATACAAACCTATCACACTTACCTAACCCCAAACCCACCTAACCTAACCTAACCTCAAAATCACAAACCCTAACCTCAAAACCGCCATTCCAACCCCAAAACCCACTCTCGCCCGCGGACCACCACTTTCCCACGCCTGCCCCGGAATAGACCGCGACACGGCTCCTCGCGGGCCATCTCCATCTCGATGACGCCGGAGACTGCGCCGACGATGACGCCGATGACGACGCCGGGCCCGATGACGACGGCGATGACGAAACGGCCGAATCGCGCGCTGCTCTCGTACCGTTTGTCATCGCGACCTTGACACCGAGTGGCGATTACGCGATTATCGAATCGTGTGTGCTGTAATTTGTAGGTTATGCGCGAAAGCTCCGACGACGGTAAAAGTGGAAGCGGGGCCGATATGTGCGAAAAATCATTGCACGATTCCGCGAGGAGTATTATCATCATTATTATCGACTGTAAAATGTCAATTGTTTACGGGACAAGGTTTTGTTAATTAGTTTTGGCGGTCTGAGCAGTACCTTATCGCTGGTTTTCACCACGAATTGATAAGGGAATCATCATCATCATAAGCAACCCACTCACGCCCATTACTGGACGAAAGCCTCCCCGATTCTTTTCCATTCGCTTCTATCCTGAGCCACTCTCGTACATGTGATACCACACATTTTGCATATTTCGTCTACCCATCTGCCACGTGGCCTTTTTTGTGGGCTTTTAACGCCTCTCAAGGAATAAGGAGTATATATTGAGTACAGAGTATTGAGTTTAGTATTTATTGGAGTACTCAATACATAATGAAGGACTACGGGGCTGCAGCCCTCCCCGTATCAAGTGAACGTTTTGTATTTTTAAATTATTATTTTGATTCATGATTCATATATAATACATATTTTGATGACGACGTATTTCATATTTTGCCTATTTGTATATGTTCTATTTTCATTTTCATTGCTGCAGCCCCTTCATTACAAATTCTTACAAGCCACTACTGGTATTGAGAATTTTCCGGTTTTGAAAGATGATTAATAAAATAAAGTGATGGACGAAAGAAAATGATGAAAATAGAAACTATTTGTAATATTTAAAATGAATTTATGAAGAGAAAATAAAAATAATTTTCTTTTATGTCGTTTCGAAAATAATGCTTTGATTTTAATTAATAAAAAGTGAGTACGATTTAAATATCAGAAATTTGAATGTGCGAATATTAAATTAATTCAAAACATATCTTCAACGAATGATTGTGAAACAAAACTATACATTTTTTTGATTCGATATAAACATCAGTATCAGTATTATTCCGCGAAAACAACACGTACGAATTTCCCCAGAGAAACATAACGAAGCACGCTTTGATTTTCTCAGAATCGCACACAACACATTATCCTTTTACAACAAACACATTAATCCACATCTTTTGTAAAACACTAGAAACACACGTCTGAAACATCGATTCGATTCAGCCGCCGATCCTCGGAACTCGAACACGAAAACGAGACACCGATGCAAATATGCATCACGCTCGAAACCCAACACCGATACATTGCATCAGACCCTCGACAATTGTCTTCTTTTTGTCCCCCTCTTTCCGAATGTAGTGCTATTTGCTTTTTTTCCGAAACGTGGTCGTGTTACACAGGTGATTTCGCCTCTGCAACTACACAATTATGCATCACCTGTGCAAACTTTCCTTCTTTCATTCGGCGCTCCTTTCAGAGACGTCTTGATGAAAAATGCTCAACCCCGACGCCTGACCCAATTTCCACTTTTACCCTGCGCTTTCTGATCGATAAAACTGTTCCTGAAATGTTTTCAAAATGACAAAATTTTCGTTGGATGACTTCAGTTATACGTTCAGTTATATGAATGTGTTATCAATATCGAGTGTGTAATGTGAAGAAAATTACATTATTAAGGATGTTACTTAAAAGATAATACGTATTTAAGTGCGTTGAAACTTGTTGTTAATGCAAAATTTATACAATTGCATCATAAATTAATGTGATGCAATTATAAATCAATCTATCCATGTTGAATATTTTCGAAAACAATATAAAACACATTTGTATAATATCGTATTACATTATACGTGTTTTTGAAAAATGATTCTCTTTTTGTTTCTAAATCGAATTTGTACTTTGAAAACGTCATTCTCGAACCCCTGTGACTAAACATTATTGATTGCGTCATTGCGATGTCCTTTTTAGAAGAATCGCCATTAAATGCGTCAACACTTCAACGAATTTTATCCATCATATTTTCAATTTGAACTCTCCATTTTGAATTTATAAATCACATAGTTCACAGTGATTTATAATCAAAATTTTTGTATAGAAAGAGATGACTTATAAACACTTATACTTTTCTTTCAAAATTTAAATATTATATCCTTTTTTATGAATATTTCGAAAACATATAATTATAAATCGAATTATTATAATATTCTCATTTTCCATACGAAAATATTCTTCGAATCGATTCGAAACACATCGAAAATTTCGTACCTCCGCCTCCCGACACCCACGCACCCAAAGACCCGTCCTCGAGAGGGTTCTTGGCGACTTTTTGAACTTTTTACACCTCGCCTCGATTTGATCTTATTATGTTTCGAAGAACCCCGAACCGTTCCACCCGCTCGTCCATCGGCAAGGCCACGGGGCCTGTTTTAGAGGCCCTAAAGGGGTACCTCACGATCGTCGAGGCCGGTTTCTCACATTTTGACGAGAAAAAAAGAAGCCGAGTGGGCAAAAAATGCCTTTTCCAAGTGGTGGATGTGGAATTTTCAGTGCGAAGTGGTCGAGATCGTCGCCGATTGATGCGTTGCGTCCATCTGATGCTTTTATTTGATGACCTTCGATGTCGACTTTCAATTTATGACTTACCCTTATTAAAAAATGTTCGATTCGCTTATGAATTTTGTATGATGTTTTTGAAGAGTTCATAGCTTTTTTTATGATAAGGATACGTTTTTAATTTTAATAAAAAACATTTTAACGAATATGAAATTCAAAAATGTTATTTTAATCTCATTTCTATTGTTATTGTATTCATTTCAATACAAGTTTGTTTCATTTCCCAGAAAATTTCATTACACAAATGGCGTATTATTTGATATCAGAACAACACCACGTGAATACAACATTACGAATACATATGATACGAGGGTAGTTTATCTGTACGCTGAATTGTATTATATTATGATATCAGGAACAAATTATTTACATGTATATCATATAAAATATTTATATATTATTAATCTACTTCAGATAGTTTTTAGAATTCCGTCTTGACTGAAAATGTATGAAAACTTACGAACAAAATTTATCGAAGCGTGCATGAAAAAATAAGCTATTCAGAGATGAAATAAGATAAATAAATTCACATACACATCGAAAGGACATCTGGTGTGTGCTCATTAAAAAAAATCATCGTAATATCATTTGGCTTTAACACTAACATTCGTGACCCCGAACAGCTCGTTATCTCCGGACAGCCGACTCGAAAATTCATAATACACACCGAAAAAAACCCTTAAAGTAGAATAAACATATCGAAGGTAAATATTTAAAAGACGTGGACCGTTTTCGTGAGTCAGGATGACCGTTCGAAAATGGCGCCGGCGATGACCGCGCGAAAATGCGCATTCGAAAAAGTGCGCCGCCGGAAAAGTGGAAATCGCCATTTTTCAGGCCACCCGAAGACGGTGGTGGAAACGAATTAGATGTTCGATAATTGCGCGCGATAAAAGGATAAATGTCGACGGGTTTTTCATTTTAGGTTTCGTCGTCGTGCCAATATGCATGAATATGGGCGGCTCCCGAAATAGATTAGAACAGCGGTCGCCAACTTTGGATTTGACGATTGTGTTGTTTTGCGGTGTGAATTGGCGTTGTTTGGGACAAATTTTTAGTTTTTATTGAAATCGTATTGAATTGACACCACCTCGATCTCCCTTCCGACCACTAAACCACCTAAATTCGAAATACATTAGTTAAAGAGACCTTGTCCTGTATTGGATAACTAATGGGTCAACATAAACGATGATGATGACAATAATACAAATCGATGCCGTTCATATAAATGCACATTTATTTAATTGAATACACGTCTAAATATATCAGTATCACGAAACTATCACAAATAAGAAAAATTCACCCTCAATTTTTCCACAATTTACAAAAATTTCCTCAAACAATCGATTTCTAAATAAAAAAAAAAGGTTATCAATCACTACCGCGTTCGCGAGCACACAGCGGGTGTACGCGAACGAATAGCGGCACGCTAAAAAGAGACACACTTCCCCGCGACCAACGAGAGCGAAAGAGACAGCACCACCGTGCGCCGGCGCAAGGGCGTGCTGCACCACCGAGTGTGCGCATGCGCGCGAGGGCGCTGCGTGCGTCGGGTTACGTAACCGCAACAAGCGGACTTTGTAGCCGCTGAGCGACGTTGCTCGCCATAACGAAAAAAATAAATAAACGAGTGGGTGTGTGGTGTGTGTGCACGCGCGCGGGTGTGTGTGTGTGTGTGTGCTCGTGTGTTTGTCGCACCACCGCCCGGTTCGTGCGCGGATGGGTGGAGGCCGATGGAAATGGTACGTCGCATGCTTGGGTTCGTCGTGTGAAAATGAATCGTTGCGATGTGGGTCGATGCGGATGAGAGTCGACGTGGAAAGTGGACAGTGATGGGGATGAGATCGGGTGATACGACGGTTCGTTCATTGAAAAATCGTTGACAGGACAAATATTTCAGGCGCCCACTGCGATTTGCAGTCGCGGCGATCGTTTAGTCGCGAAAATGGAACGCATCGTTTTAAGTTGAAGTGCGCTAAGGCCAGGCGCCCACAGGCGGCTAGCCGCGGCGCGATCCACAATGGAACACACCGCTTTAGGCTGAAGTGCGCC